>JBBIGA010000001.1:43741505-43754973 GCA_037576975.1 Alestes dentex | reverse complement strand
GAGAGAGAGAGATAGAGAGAGAGAGAGAGAGAGATAGGGGCTATAGTCTGGAATGAGAAGAGTTATGGTCTTGCCCAGTATATAAACCTGATAGTGTTGGCTCTGGATGCTGGAGCGAGTTGTCCCAGACACCAAACACTGCATATCCTCTCACCTCCCTTTTCTCTGCCCCAAACCCCCAAGCCACCTCTTCCTCCCTGGGATAAGGGAATCCCTTTGGCTAGGAGAGAAAAAATAAGATAATGAAAATATGTGATGTAATAAATAAGAAACAGTAACCCCTTGGGGAGTCATGGCTCTCTTTATGTTGTCTTAAAAACGGTTATATAATGAAAACCCCTCCCCTCTTCTTAATTTCCTAATTTCCGCCAGCCCGCCGTAGAAGGGGTAAGGGAAGCTGGTAGAAGGTCAAGGCTCAGAAAAAAAGGCTTCGAATGGGGGATATTTTTTCTTGGCCCCCTAAAGATCAAAGCCTCATTTCCCCATTGTGCAGTCTTTACAATGGAGGCTATTAGAAGAAACAGAAAGGAGGGGACTTGAACCCCTGCTGACCAACTGACAGCTCCCTCTGTGAGTATGTGTGCGTATTTTACAGTCAAAGGAGGGGGGGGGCCTGGGACTTACAGTAAAGTCTGGTTCGCTGGGGCATATTTACAGTTTCTATCAAAGGAGCTTACATGCGGTGTATGTTTCCCACACATAATGAAGTGTCATGTCTCTGGTTTCAGTCTTCTTGGATCTTGAGGAAACCAAGTCTCTCACATGTGTACTGTCTAACTCTCCCTATCTTTCCTAAGGTATATTGAAAATGTCATGAGAAGTCCTGAGCTCTTGAAGCCCTCTGAGTGACATTCAATAGCTTCCTTCAGATGAAGCCCCAGAGCTATGAGCAGTTTCACCTGAACTAGTCCTGACAGACAGCTGCTAATACTGAGCTAATGCCCTAAAGAAGAGAGTGGGTGGCAGCAGCATGTACTGGCATTTACCACTGTTTGCTTCTGAAGAAAGAGCTGTGAGGTAGAGTCAAACAGAAATTAAGTGAGAATTAAGAGGGAAGATCTGTTCATTTGGACACCCCCAGAAATATCTAACATTAGCTGTTATTAACTCACTGCATTTTCCAGTCATAAATCAGTCTGTTTCTTTCCTTACTTAAAAGATGTTTTTTCTGAGTTGATAAATTTATAGAGGAAGGACGAAAAATCAGTTACTTTTTACTGAAGGGCAGCATTCATAAGGCTACATGACACCTACATGAGTCTTTTATGACATTAACATTTATGAAGGCTACTCTAACAACCCTCACTTGTCATAAACACTGCTTTTGTCAGCTTTTCCCTAGAAAGTGTAATGACAGTGGGTGTTTGTTGGTGTTTTAAAAATCATATCTCCAGAATGGGAACTATAAAAAAAAAAACAGGGAAAAACTTGTTTAAAAGATTTACAAGTAATTTTGCTAGTTTTGCAATTGGCCCTTTCATCTTGACATGTTTAAACAATGTAAATGTCAGCTGGTGTTTCCAAACAGTGTAAAAAAAAATGTGCAAAAAAAATCTCCTTTTTTGAGATTTTCTTACGGCAGTGATGATAAGCTGGAGCTCCTTTGGGGAGGTAGAGGTAGTTTCATGGTTGGTGCAGAAGCCATTAGCCCCCTGCGCTGTGCTCCTCTCTCATTATTAATCTGCAGTGACAGTTCCACTGTTTACCAAATCCACCCGGAGAGATCCAGGGGGAAGAGGCTTGGCACCGCTTGCCTCCATTAACCCCTGACCCCGGGATGGCAGCGGAGCCAGGCCTGGGGCAGCCCCTCCACCTCCAGACCGGACACCTGTCCTAGAGGAAAGAAACCCTGCTGGAGCCTGCGACCACAGGGATAAGAGAGATCACTCAGCGGCCACTAACTGCTCAGCAAGCTGAAAGCCCAACACCTGAGGCAGAAGCCTACAGCACAAAACGTGACTGCTTTCAGAAATTGTTAAAAATCTAAATTCAGATACTGTGAATTAAAAAACATTCAGTCTGACTAAAGTTAGTTTATGAAAGTGAACATATTTCTTGACTATTTATTAATTTATTATCTAGCATTCAGAAATATTTAATTAAAAACTATACTGCAATGTTTTCAAAACAATGTCTACAAATGGGTTTTTTAGGTTTTTGGCATGAAAGACATGAATGCATACATAGTTTTATTTAATAAGTTATTATTTTATTAAAATGTGCAGAGGGAGTTATGCTCATTTTTCATTTTCACAATGTAATTAGACAAGAGGTGCTAAAATGTTTGCAACATATGTGCATGTGTGTGTGTGTGTGTGTGTGTGTGTGTGTAAGTGTGTGTGTGTGTTTGGAGACAGAGCGACAGAGAGAGAGAGACACAGAGAGAGAGAGATTTATATACTTTTTTTAGGTCATCTTGAGATACTACTGAGCTGAGTATCTCTTGAATGAGACATACATTTATGATTGACACACAAACACTATCTGTCCAAACAGTGCCCCACAATGATAGTGTATTTGAGGTTAGTTATCTCCACTTGACCTCCTTATCATCTTTACTCAATTACAATCGCCCTAAAGCCTGGCCCATGTCCACACCTCTCCCTCTCCCTCTAGCAATCCCTCCCAGTTCAGCCCGTCCTGATATGCTATCTACACATCGGTCACCCATCAATCTTATGTAACCGACAGCAACCCACATAGCACCACAGTACATTAAAAACCCCTAAGCACTCCTTCTGAAATGCCAGCCTGATAACATGCTTTATGCAATGTTTAAATAATTGTCTCTGTCAATGATGAATATATTAAGTCTGTGTTTGTGTTTAAACTGGACTGATTCTACTTAGTAGTTGTTTTTCTAGTCATTCAGTTACCAACATTTAGCACAGCAACAAGTGTGGATATAGTGCTGCAATACACTGTTTGAACGGTAGTTGGCAGTGTGTGCTGTCTTCTTTCAGAACACTGGCCTACTGAACCAAACATTTAACTCACAACAAATCATCTCATGTCTACATCGTTATGTTTGAAAATATTTAGCTAAAGGCACGCAGAGGTGAATAACAACCTAGTGCGAAAGTGCTAACTGTAAAGCACCCTTTCTTTACTCTGAAAATAGAGATTCTGTTCTAACTCTTATCCTTATCTCCTTGTCTGTATTACCTATTAACCATGCTGCTGTAATGAGGTTATGATGTTGTATATTTGCCTTCATTGCCTTGCCCATTTGCCCTTGTTGTTTGTCTGGGCTATTTTCTCAGACAATACAGTGCAATCACCCTGATTATGTAAAGCACACTCAGTCACTTACTCGCTACTTGCGCTGCATGTTCGACGCTTAAATTAGGACACATGTAACAGTATGAATGTGACAAAGAGAGTGAGAAAGAGGCAGATAGTGTACAGAGCGAGGGAGCAAGCAAGAACGATATGAGCAGTGAGATGCATGCAGATCAGTGTTTCAGATAAGAGATATTTATGTTCTCAGACTACTGCCCATGATGCAGAACTACAAGTTCCTGTGTTAGATTGAGAAAGAGAGAGAGAGAAAGAGAGAGAGGGAAAGAGAGCGAGGGAAAGAATGTGTGTGTGTGTGTGTGTGTGTGTGTGTGTGTGTGTGTGTTTGTGTGAGTGAGCAAGAGAAATACTAAAAAAGAGACAGAAAGTCAAAGAGAAAAAGAAAATGACAAGAAATTACGTAAACCACACACACACACACACACACACACACACACACACACACACACACGACTGAACCAGGTCATTGTGTAGTATGACAGACGTGTTTGTGGCCTGTCCATCAGCACCCTGACCCCTCACTAGCCTGACCTTTGACCTTCCTGAGCACACACTGTCATCACCAACTCCACTGCAGTGTCCAAACACTGGGGTCAGAAACTCTGTTTCAACACACTCACGACAGCCTGTGTGTACATGTGAGAGTGAGCCTGTGTCTGTATGTGAGTGACTGGGTGTGTATGAGTGTGTAATGGGTGGAGTGACATATTCAGCATCACCAGTAGAGTCTCACTTGGTAAGGAATCCCAGGCAGTTGACACTGATCTTCAGATTAGACACTGACAACAAACTAACACTATACTATAATTACATTTACACAAACATTCTGAACTATCGATCTCCCTCTCACTACATTCAGACGGTAATGCAGCATAATAACAGTATTAGTAACTTCTTTATTAATTTATGTTTTGCAGTTTACATTTTAGGGCATTTATCAGACACTTTTATCCAAAGCGACTTCCATTCCCTGACTACAGGGGACAGTCTCCCTGGAGCAACTTGGGGTTGAGGGTCTTACTCAGGAACCCAGTGGTGGTGTGCTGAAGGTAGGATTCGAACCCCTGACCTCTTGGTCCAGAGGCAAGTATCCTACCCACTAGGTCACCACCACCTTTAATTAATAGTAGTTGTTAAATACAATATTGTCTCCTTGTATATTCAAGTCTAACCTTCATTCGTTAATTAGGAAGAGAACAGAAAGGGTCTGACTGATTTGACTGTGAAAATACCTACTTACACCCACCTTAGACGCCCAAATAGGTACAAACATCAGGGTTTCTTCATTGCACAGATAAAATGAAGAAGCACAGTTACAAGGCTAGACAAGGCCTAAGATCTGACTCTAGTTCGAAGACATACTCAATACACACACACCTATAACTCCCTCGTAACACTTTTACACTAAGGGTCCAAATCACTAAAAACATCTGTCCTCTCCTTCAGATTAGTACTTACTATACTAGTCTCTATCAAACAGCAATGTAAAATGACAGCAGTTGTATACAGTGTAGTATCATATTTTGCAGCCCTGTTCACTCAAAGACACACACACTCCAAAAGCCAGAAGGGGTTTGAGTACAGTAAATGCATGTTGTAGCTTCTATACAGTCAGTGCCTGTTACAACCTGTATGTCAGATGAAACATCAGTGACCTGCTGCTAACTCATAAAACTAGATCTTAAGACTAAGAAGAATAATATCTGCTGAATCTTTGATATGTACAGCACATTATTCAACAAATCAAAAATTCACAAAATGTTACCGTGTACATGACACAAAACACCATTTTTAACAAACAATGCAAAATGAGTTATATTTCACACTTTGGTCACATTAACAAAACGAAGCAATAAAAGCCCGTTGTGATCTGCATTCTCACTCATTCTCACTCATTCATTAATCACGGAAAAAGTAACGAGTTATACTGATAATTAATGCTGATTCATTTGCATGCCTGGGTGACTTGAACCCAGTCTGGTTCTGGCCACAGGTGCTCTGTAAAATGAAGGAGGAGATAAGAATGCGCTGTGAATGAAAGGGGGTGGAACTAGAAATGTACTGTGACATGGGGGTTCTGGCGCCCATGTCACAGTACATCAGGTCTAAAATATCACCTTAACGCAAAGCATTTAGAAGCTAACCTGGCAGTCCGAGCCAGAACAGCCCTGATCCCAGCGCCAGTGGCCAGCCACACTGGACCAGGCACTCAGACCCAAACTGAGCAAGTCTACCTGTGACCCACTAACTAACTCCCTGACAAAATGGTTTCTGTTGCTGAGTTTGTCACTTACAGTACTGGAGAAATAGTGTGAAGCAGTGTTATTCTATTGTTACCTCTAGGTTATAATTGTGGCTTAAGATGCCTGGTATGCACGGGAGCCAGAACCGTTATATTAGGGGGAGAGGTATCCCCCCCCCCACACTTTTAAAAATCATTAGTTTCGTTCCCCCACTTTTCCACCCAGTGATTTGTATGAGTGACACAGGCGACACGCTGAGTGCAGAAAACACTACACTACATCTATCACCCCCAGATCCCAACCAACCCCGTTCCAGACCCTCCCAACATCAAAATGCTTCTGACGACCGTGCTTGTATGTACATTGTCTTAAACTGCAGCTTATGGATGGTCTTAGTTGATTTTTTTTTTCCCTCAGCATATAAGGCTATGTTGCAAATGGACCGCGCAAAAGAATTTAGCTGTAAACATTTTTATGTGTGTGATTAATTAAGATCAATTAATCAGAGAGCTTGTAATTAATTAGATACATTTTTTAATCCCTTGTCAGCCCCACATTTACATAAAAAATGTCTTGGCCTGCCAATTACATCTGGGGTAAATGAAAAATTGTGTATACTTAATTTTCCGCTTCACCATTAACTGAAAAATAAACCTGCAGTTTAAAGAATTTAACCGGAGTTTTCTTGGATGTCAGTTTAAATCTTAAACCAACTGGTAAAAAAAATAACTGAAGTATAGGTTTAACCTAGATTTGTCAAAAAGTCAAACGTACACACATAGTTCACCAAACTTCTGCAGTTACTAATATGAGTCTCACTAATATGAGTGGAAACAGTCCACAGCTCCCCCTATAAATAAATTCACAACACCTCCACAGGCACGTGTCCTCTAACTGTCACACACCCTCGCAAACATACACGCACTCACATTCATGCACACTCCTACACTCGCACAGGGCACCCATGCATGCTCGCCCACTCTCTCTCTCTCTTCCTCTCTCGCTCTCTCACACACACACACGCACTCACACACACACACATGCTCCACCAATCATTCTTAAGCCACTTTCCACAAATCATACACTAATGTTTATGTTTTTTCCACATATCAAACAAATAAAAAGGCCCAGAGAAGCAGAGGGAGAGGATAGAGGAGGGGCGGGAGATGATGAAGAAATGCTTGGACATGGTATAAGCAAAGGCACAGAGCCAATAAACTCTCCTCACTGCTAGAATTCTACACTCCCATGAGGAAGGAGAGCTCAGACAGTTGGAATATAATCACTGGAATACAGGCGGAGAAGAAAGGAAAGAAGAGGAGAAGATTATGAAACGTATATGTTGATTGTCAAAAGGGGGGCGGCTTGTTGGGTTGTTTAAAAATGTTCGATTTTTGCTGTTACTTTTCAATTGATTTAGAAAGAGAGCTGTTAGGTCTTGTTAATATAAAACAGCTCTTTGCTAATATTTCGCAATCACTTGGTATGAACAGTAGGGTTTACCTAAATAAACATTTGACATTTCTCAAACTTTTGCTAAAAGCTTTTTAAAGAAAATCTTTGTGCCAGAAGTGGTTTAACCCTTTAAAATGCCAGGTCCTATACATGGGCCCATGCCTTAACTCCTCACTTGGAGTTTGAGTGCTGATAAGTGCTACACTATAAACTATGACCTTGAGTTTTTTAGTCTCAAGGAATATCTACTATAAACAGCAAGGCCAGATTTGAGCTGTTTAGATGAAGAAGGAAAACATCTGTCATTTTTAAACATTATACATGTGAACGTAACTTCATATGTAACACCTCAGTTTATAATGAGCCAGAGTAAAGTCTATCACTGTGAGGGGAAACTGCTTATTGTTAGGGGGGAAGGCGCTGAAATGTGTGCTTAAAGAACTGTGATATTTACAACCACGCAATTCTAGATCTAGACCCAAGTCCTGACTGCAGAAATTTGACCTGCAGCCGCTGATAAGTGCTACAGTATTAACTGAGTAGGGTATCTCATTGGAGCATGTCGGTTTGCACACTAACAGAAGAAAAGTTGCAACAGCTAAACAGCTATCTATTTAGCAAGCTCTTGATATGTTCCTTAGAGAAAATTTGCTGCTTCAGCATAAAAAATGCCAAAAATGGTTTTAAAGTATGGAAGTCACATTGTTGCTTTCTCAGTCAGAGGAAGTTTCACAATAAAATGCAAGTTTGAGGGAGATGAAGAAAGAGACACATTTCTAGACTCTTTGTAGGTTTATATTCTCCAAACAGAGGCAACATTTGAACTACTCTTTCGGCTCACTGCTAAAACTGAACAAATTATGCTCGTGAAAGTAACTTTACATGTAACACTAACCCAGAGATTTAGAAGCTCCAAACCTCCTGTGATATTTACAACCATGCAACTCAAGATCTGGACCCTAGTCCTGACTGCAGACATTTGACCTGCACTTTAACAAATAACTAAATGTGTGAGAAGGTGCTTGACAGTCTCCAGTAGACAGAACAACCTTAGTTTGGCATATATATTTTCCAATTGAAGTGGGTACAAAGAAAACAGTGTTCATTATTTTGAAGATCTTAATCAAAAATGTCATCATATTTATGGTTTCAGACGCACAACCAATCTTTTTGCCGATTTAGCTGTGGCGGTATAGGAAAATGAACCTGATACAAATGGAAAAATGCAGTCATGGATGATTCTTTATATGTCATTATGCTTCATAACTTTTAAGTTAAATCAAGTCAGTTATGTATAAGCATATATTTGACCTACGTACGTAGCTGAGAACGATTCAATCTTTTTGCTTGCCTTTTAGTATTTTGATCGCTGTGATAATGGGACACCAAAGTCTCAACTAAAAACGAGGTTAACTGGTATCATGTTGTCAATCAAGCCACTATCTGCAAATGCCGTCAAACTGAAATTAGGGGAAATTTAGTCAAATGCTGCAGATGAAGGAAATCCTTAATGTTACCATTTCCATCATGCATTTAAGCACAGGATCTCCAATGTGCACGATCTTCAAGGACTTACGTGTGCTCCCTGGCTTGACATGAATCCATTTCCAATAAAAAGCTGATATAAACTAGATTTCACTCAAGGAAACAAAAGTGGTTCTTGTACTCTTCAGCATTACCTTTTCATACAAAAGGACTTACGGTGGTCCAAAAGATTAACCATGAAATTGAAACCATTGCTTAGTATTGAACCCTGAAGCCAGTGCCCATATGAAAGGGACCAGTCTGCTCGTGTTGTCTCTCTTATGAATACTGTTAGCGGGTGGAGAGGCTGCTGCTCCACCTGGTCCCCGGTGCTTCTCCTGCTGGCTTTTATTGGAATAATGCAACTAAAGCACTGAAACATGGAATGATGATGTCAGAGGAGTTCCTGCAGGGTCTGACTATGAAACTGCTGAAGTATATGGACACTCAACAGGGAGAGTGGCCCAAAAGTAGCATACAGAAATCCCTGACTGCTCTTAAGCACTAGACCATGGAGAATGTGAAGGACCATGGCAAAAAAAAAAACAAAACAAAAAAAAAAAAGAGGTAGTATGGTAACAACATGGTTAGCACCCAGTATACATAAGCTCTTGAAGACAAAGATCATTACTTCTTTGCTATACTATTCAAATGTAATTATGTAACCACACATTGAGCTATAAATGAACTACATTTCCATTCAATTGCCATTCTGTGTCAATACCTTTTAAGCTATTTTTCAAAGAACAAAAGTTCAGAACCCACATTCCAGGGGCAAAATTATAAGACAGAATTTTTTCGTATTTCAAAGCTTTCACACATATTTTAATTATTGCTAGTTACAACGAACACACAGAACAGCCTAATTTTTCTAGTGCCAATGGCAACATTTTATCATGAGGAACGGGCATTTTAACTATTCTTCTTTATTTTAATTTTAAAGGTATAAAATGTGAATATCATATTTCCAAAAAGAAACAATATTCAATGAGATATTGTTATGAGAGACAAGAACTTTGATGGTATTCTTATGGCATACAATACATTTCTTTGTCAAATAGTTTTAAAAATGCACCAGTTGTGTTTCATTCTACTTTTTAATGTACACGCTGTAATGAATGTCTGGGACAGGCCACAATAGCATTTATCCAAAGTAAACAAAGACACGGTAATCAAAGGCAGATTGACACAAGTCCATAATGTAAAGTGTGCGTAAAAGTTAAAGGATAAAGTGTCCATTTGTCATATGTGAACACACCACACCACAGCACAGTGTGAACAGCAAGAAATTGTTCTCTGCATTTAACCCATTCACCAAGTGAAGCAGCGGGCAGCCAGGAACACAGCACCAGTAGTGTGTGGGGTTGGTACCTTGCTTAAGGGTACCTCAGTGGTATCACTGGCAGTCCTGTTATTCAAGCCCATGACCTTCCGATTGCAGGGGCAGATCCCTAACCACCAAGCCACCAATGATAAACAATCCGCAGTCGTAATTGGTAAACAGACAGGAGGTCAAATAAAAGCAGGCAGAGTAGTGAGAAACAGGCAGACTGATTACTGACAACTTGAACAACCAAGGTAAAATCTAAAAATCGTGGTCAAAAATACAAAATGGCTTGGAGTCCAGACTTTCAGAAATCACAGTGGAAAAAAAGCTCAGTATGCTTTAAGGAAGACAATACTTCACAATGTCCAAGGTTCAAATGTTGGCTTAAATGCTGTGGTCAATGTGAAAGAATGTCAGTTAGAGTGTCCCTGGTGGTGAGGAGGGCAAACAGCACCTGGAGTCGTCAATTTTACAGTTTTAGACTATTCCCAGCTCATGCTATAGAGAGCTGTGTGTCCAAGTGCAACTTTTTGCAGTCAGAGATAGTTGGCGCTAGTTCTTCACCACGGACTTGGCGTCCCCAGATATGGATTAATGTACCTATTGGGCTCATACTCTAATATGCACAGCGTTGAGTGCTGTAGACCCAGTTTGAATTTTAATGCTGTTCTACATATAGTATATTCTATATACACAAATATATTACAGATGACTGATTAAAACCATTTTCGTGTTTTTACTTTCATTTTTCTACATTATTTGAACACAGATGACCTTTACATTATATGAAAAAAAAAACCTGATGAATGGACCAGTGCACAAAAATGAGTTTTTTTTTATATAAAGGATTCTAAAAGTCCTTTACATTAACATACATTAGAAGTAAATGAGTTCACAAAAAGTTTCCATTTTGGAGAGGTTTTTTCTTTGTTTTGTTTATTTTGGACAGTGCTGATACAATACTTAAGCCATCTAATATATTGCAAACCTGTGGGAAACTTGAGTAACCCGATATATTTCAGCTTTAAATAGTTGGCAGAACCAGAGGAGTATGTTACAAATTGTGCTGGCTTATGCGTTTGGGAAGAGTGCTGTTTTCAGGCCGATCGTAATGATTTCATTCAGGCCTCGTAAATTTGTAGGATGAGAAAGGCAGGCTAGCGAGTCAGTGCTACAGTGCTATTGCAGATGTTGATGGGGAGATGCCACACTGGCTTTTTCCTTTTCCTAACTTGGTAGTGCTGGAGCTGAGAGAATTAGAGCAGATAGGGCTGTTAAACCTTCTCAATGAGCAAGAAGTGCAAACGCACACACACATACACACACCACTGTGCCAGTGCACATCTGGGCCTAAGAGTTGACGTAGCCAGGAAGCACTGCCCTTTCCCATAATTCCCTCCGTAGTTCCCTCCATGGTGCTCATTAGCTCACTGGGCCTTTGTAGCCAGAACAAGAACATACTTCCCACTACGGGTTTGTCACGGATTACACGCCGAGAGTGAACCCAGTAAAATGAAAGAGCAGCAGACTATCAGCAGTGGGGGAGGGCTGGGAGCGGCAGTGAGCGCCACGCACCATGACGCAAGGTGTTATAAAAGCCAGATGGTCGTCTTAATGCTGAAAATATGTTCTGTTTTTGTTTGTTTGTGCTTCAGAGCTCAAACATTTAGGAAAACAGTGCCAAAGTCCAGATATTGTATTTTATTGCACCAAATATTGTTACTATCAAACTTTCTCTGGCACATGCTGAGGCCTACCATGGATGTAAGTGTTTTATTTGTTCATCCCAACAGCTAAACTTAGAGGTTTAAGCCCAGCTGTAATCTTGTAAGTTTACTGTGTTTCATAATCATTCTTTAATGTGCCATTACAAAATGTATTTTATAAGTAGTTTGGAACACAACTGTTGCATCTAGTCCATGTTTTTTTTTTTCTTTCAGCTAATGAAAAGTAACACAATCTTCTGAGAACAGTGATAAGTGATCTGTGACATCCACTCTTCAGACCACCTTACAGTAACAATAGCTTGGTACAAACATTTTAGTAATCAGCAACTTTCAGCACATTATTTTACAGCAAAGAGAATGAAGGCATGCCCGCTAAATGTGTCAATTAATAAACGTTGTGCGCTGACTGCTAACACACTCCAGAACCAGGAGGGCGGCACGTATTTAGGAAATAGCTCTAGTCGGAGGAATCGAATCCATCTATGGGGAATATCCCAAAATAAACCCCTCTGTTCTCCCATATCGGGCCTTATATAAATAAGATATCACCACAGGCACAAGGCACCATGGGAAATAGCCAATCCAGTCCTGTAAACATCAGCCAATGACTTCTGGCAGGCTTGTGTGCTCTCCAGAGGCCTGCAGGGGGAAAAGGGGGGAGGGACCCAGGGCTGGAATTCATAAATAAATCACTTTTTTAAGGGAGGATTATGTGTCCACAGACCCCCTTTTACCCCCCTCCCCCCACCAAAACAAACAAGGCGAGGCAGAAATAGCTGATTCTAAGCACCACTACAGGAAATTATTTTAGCATTGGTAATTTGGCTGCTTACTTCACTAGCATTTGCATTACAGTTAAACCCAAACCCATTTAACCCTCCTTCCCTCTCAAAACACCCGTAATCACACATACACCTACACGCACGCTGACAGACACACCTGGTCCAGTCTACAGCGGCAACATTATAAACGTTCGTAGCACAAGCATAAAGCTAACTGTCATGAAGCTACAGTTAAATTTGGAACACATATGTTTCCATTATCCACTATGAAAATGTCAAATAATGTGAAAACAATCTGACATTTATGATAGGAAAGAGCTGTTAGATGCCATTTGAGGAACTTTTGTAAAAGTATGGTTTGTTTGCTAGGGCTTGTTTTTGGGCTCCTTATATCATTAACCCATTCCCAGAGGAAACCACTCTGGCTCTATTTAAACCCACTTATCCTAGCCCTTCCCGTAATCACCCTCCTGAACAAACATGGGGGCCAGAGAGCGCTATGTTTGCTGGACCATCGTTGGGAAGGGTGTTAGCGGTTAGCCCCAAAAACAAGCATTCACCTTCTGTCCCAGCTTTCTAAGTGGTTCTGTCATTCGGTAATGGAAACTACAAGACAAGACAAGGGACATTCAGAGCCACTGTTGCCAGAAAATGTTGCAAAACAACAAACAGACATAGAGTCTGTCTCTGTGTCCATGACCCTGATGGCCTAGAATAAAGGGCCACATAATTCTGAGAGTGTGAGTTCTGATCATAGTCAGACTAAACACATAGCACTCTGGAATGGAAACATGAGGCAGGCTTTTACAAATACACCTTGATATTTCACTATTTCAGGGGAACATTAATACTTCCTATAACCCATGCACTGCTGAAGAGTTAGTAGGTGTTTTTCTGTTTAAATGAAGCAAAGCGGAGATTCCAGAGTGGGCACGGAAAGGGTTAAATGCATGTGTTTCTGTGGGTTGCATATGTAGCTGTGTATGTATGCACACTCTGATGGCTTCCACCTCTGCATGTTCCACTAAAAGAGTGAGAGAGAGAGAGAGAGGGAGAGAGAGAGAGAGAGAGAGAGAGAGAGAGAGAGAGAGAGAGAGAGAGAGAGAGAGA
>JBBIGA010000001.1:43699391-43734952 GCA_037576975.1 Alestes dentex | reverse complement strand
CACAAACACACACACACACACACACACACACACACACACACACACACACACACACACACACACACACTCACACACACGTGTGCGAGATAGAACCATGTAAAACAAATACACTCTCTTTGTGTCACTTTCTGCATCTCTCTCTCTCTCCTTCTTTCCATTTAAAACACATATAGACATTAGACACACACAGCTACGTAACCAGACATGTGGGTGGCTGGCACACAGATGAGGGACCACACAAACGTTACCCATCAGATAAGGTCATGCGCACAGGAAGTGAACAGAGAGGGGGGTTCTTTACGACCAAAATAGAACACGAACACACAAAAATCTGTCATATGTCGACAAACACTTTGGTCTGGTTTGATCTCACTTGCTGCGGCAGCGGTTGACTAGGAAAACACCGAAAATGTCAGATATGTCATCAGAGCCAATGCACATCAAGCCTATTTCACTTTTAAGGGGGGTTCCAAAACATTGCGAAATAGTCTGATCTACCAGACAACACATTAAATGAAGCCCTTGAATCCTTGGTTTATTATTCAGTTAATGCTCTATACAATTATTACTCATCAAACAATTTAGTGTTTTAACTTTAAACAACTTGGGAACTGGGACGCTTGAATATGTAAATTAACAGATAAATGATACTGTAATAATATATAATGGCATAATAATAATAATAATAATAATAATAATAATAATAATAATAATAATAATAATAATACATTTAATTTATAAAGTGCTTTTCAAAATACTCAAAGACACTGAATAATACATTTTAATTAATCATACAGCTATGAGAGGGAGGTGTAGAAGTGTGGGCCCACTTTTGGAAGGAAACTCCATACAAGATAGTGAATCAGAAATGTTTTTTTTTGTACATATGTATCTTGGAACTTTTTACCAATAAATGGATTGAAAGTAAATAAATGATTTTGCTCATGCCAGAGGATTGTGAAATCACAACTGATTTCACCTTCCTTTACAATTGTGACTTCTGATTTGACAGTCCTCTGTGATTTGAAAACAGACATCAGCACTGTTTTCAACCCATTTATTGGTAAGAATAGATACATATATGCAAATTACTTCTTTTCCGATTGACTTTTTTTTTTCAATGAAGTTTCATTCAAAAAGTAAACCAGACTGTGAGAACCTTCAGTACTTAGTGTGAATGGGCACAACTAAACTGCTATAGGCTGAATAGAACACATATATTATATGTGTTCTATTCAGCATTTGTTTCAGTGTTATCGTAAAACCATGTGAACTGGGAAGTGACATTTTAAAACGTATTTTAAAAAGCAAGCAAAATCAGGATTGAATGAGAAACTGGTTTTAGAGCGTATTCTGATCTTTGTTCAAGCCCTCTCTTTACCGCGTGAACCACATATTAACCCTCTGTTGGCACCCTCCAGGCCACATTGTGTCCACTTCTGACAGGAAACCCTTTCTGAACCCCCATAAACATGAATCTTTGGTTCAGAACAAGCAAAACAACATTAGCAAGCTCATCAAAAGTTGTCATGGCAGACCAAAGCTCATCAGATCCATTCCACAACACACTTCCCGTGGCTATAAACAAACAACAATCTTGTTTATTTCATCTTCACTTGATTGCATAAGTGTTTATTAAATTTAAAGTGAACCATTCTTCCCATGGGGATGTTTACACACTTCTCCGCAGCATAATTTCCCACCTTCATGTTTCTATTTTGTGCCCACACAAACAAAAATGCATCCTTGTGTTGAAAGACGAATGCACAACAGATCACAGAGACAGTGGCAGGCCAAAAATGCTTGGATAAGGTAGAATTACAAGGACATACTGACCTTTTGTTTTTACATAACTGAAATAATCATAATAATAAATGTGTAGATCACTGGCCATGCTGTGAACTGGAAGGAAAGATACAACATGCTACAGAAGTTATAAAGTCATTCCAAAATGACAAAACAAATTTAAAAATATTATAAAATATAGTATATAAATATAACGCATATGCTACAATAGGCTACCTTTTAAATCTTAGCATCTGAGAAAGATGCTTCTTGAGGGAGTCCACAGACAGACAAAAAGGAGCAACAGAGTTCAAGTAGCTGAAAGTGGAGTAAAGGTTTACCAGTCCGCAATATCAAGAGCTCTGTATAAAACTGCCCATATGGGAGGGTGGCACAAATGAAGCCATTGCTCAAGAACAAAAACACATGAAAGTATAAAAGCATGGCAGAAAGCCTGAGAATGACCCAGCTGAGACGTGGGAAAATGTTTTGTAGTTAGATGAGACTAAGAAAGAGGCTTTAGGGCAAAATTCAAAGCACTGTATATTGTACAAACCTAAGACACTCCAGTTCCTCAAAATAATTTAATCCGTATAGTGAAATATGGCATTGACCACATCATGCTGTGATCTCTGCCTTAGTTCAGCAGTACAAAGACCAAAGCAATACTGAAATGGTTCAGAATCGAAACTATGAATGCTGCCCTACAGGTACGCACTCCTGACCTCAGTGCCATTTATAACAGTATTTGAAAACTAGTCTATAAGCATCATCCAACCATACAGAACAACCTTTACCAGAGGGTTCTGTTTACAGGGGGTCCTTGGGCTACGACAGTGTTGACATGCGGTGTTTCGAGTTTTATGACGCTCACTCCCATAACTAGTTTGGTTGCGCACTGTGGAAGAATACTCAGTATACACAGAATATGCAGGAACACCACGTATGAGTGAGGGAGTTGGCGTCCACCAGCACGCATACATGCACAAGTGTTTTTACACTAATTTTTTGTCATTTTTCTGTTCCTACAGTATAGTGTATATTTATGTCCTTTTCCTTTTTCTGTGGCTTAGTTGTGTTTTTATGTTCTAGATTATGATTTTACAACTATGTTAGGATAGGTAAGTGAATTCGGGTTACATCACTGTCGAAGGAACAGATCTGTCGTAACTCTAGGACACCCTGTATACAGTAAAGTGTGGAGTATAAGAGTGCTTAATTGCTAGCAGCTATAGGAGTTAGAAAGAGCGAGGGACAAGATGCTTAAGCTGCTACACTGAGCAGCAGCGGAAGTGAGAGTGGTGTCATGTAAAATGGAACTGAAATAGTCTGAATGGGCAAGAGGTTGTAATTGTTCAATAGAGAAGAGTAAGTGAAGAGAAGGTTGTATCTCCTGTTACTTTCAGGTCAGGAAGGAAGGAAGGCCCATCCTGACCCCTTCAGAAAGTCCCTGATCCTCTTCCTCTCCACTTTGCAGCACTCTTAAAACTTAAAATCGTCCATTAAAAAAGGTTGTTCCATGGCATCCCTTTCTTTTTAATAGTGTAAAGGAAGAAGTAAACCTTGTGTAGACACTACCAAGTACAGCAGGCACCTCCACCTCTACTTTACTCCTCCACTCCACTCCTTTGCTCCCTTCCCCCGCTCTCCTGCCGCTCTCACTGACAGCTGTCTCTGATTAAGGCTGTGAAAAATGGGGCAGTCACGCCAGCCCATCTCCCCTGCAGCATTCCTGCAGCATGACTCCGCACTTTCTCCCTAATGGCTGTTCTTCTCCTCCGCCTCCTCCTCCTCCTCCGCCGTCTCTCTCTCACTCTCTCACTCTCACTTTATCTCTCTCTTTCCCTTTCTCTTCCACCTTTACCAACACCTTTGATTTTTATTTCCTGTTACAGTTTTCTCACTTATTTCTTTGGGATTTCTTTCCCTACTCCTTCCGGTTACACTACAAGAAAAAAGAAACAACAGCAGTTTTGGAGCAGAGTTTCAGGGAGTGGGGGTGTCATGAAATTAGAGGGACAAAAAAGAGTTGCTGAACAGAAATCAGGTCGCAGTGTGGGTTCAGAGAGAGTTGTGGGGTGTCTAAATGTGTGCGTCAGAGTGAGAGAGATATTTGTGGGCTGCATGAATGAGAGTGGGAGGGGTGTGTGTGAGATTTGTGGGGTTTCTGAGTCCGTGTGACTAGAAATGTGAGGGGGTTTATGGGGCTTTATGAGCCTGAATGAAACAGAAAGACATGCATATGCATGTGGTGTACAGTTGGTGTGTGGGGAGGCAGAAAAAAAATAGAGGGACGAGAGAGAGAGATAGGAGAGAGACTGAGTGAGGAAGGGAGAAAAGAGGGAAAGAGAGTAAAAGAGAAGTCTACAGGATTGAAACTTGCTTCTTTAATCCTTAAGTCACCACAGAAACAGTAAACATATGCGGTCTTCTGAACCCATAGAGGAAAAGCTAACCTCAAGCTCTTTCCCCAGCCAACATATTTCACTTTGCAGCGCAACCATATTTACACCACATTAAAATTATCTCATGATAATTACAACCTGCTAGGAGGACTTTCATTCTTGTGGCTATTTTGCTTCTTGTCCGTATTTATTTGTTCAGGGTCTGTTAGAAGACCTCGACAGAGTCCACGCATTTCCCTGTACATGAGGCAATATGTAGAGGGGAGAGCAAAAGCCTCTGTCATCCAGACTCTCCCAGTGGACGACTGCTGATCCATTTCCAGATGTTTCCTGTACTGTCACTCGCTTCTGCTTAAACAAGCAAAAAAGAAGAAGAAAAAAAGAACTTAGATGAAACTAGAGACACATCCCGTCCAACTTAACAAGCATATCTTTGAGCGGCTCATAATTATTGTCACAGACTTGACCCTTTACATAGTCTTAACAGTACAATAAGTTGTCCTACTCGTGCTGGCAGCAGGCTGGAGTTTTTCTTGGCAATTTTCTCTTGCAGCAAGAATGCAGTCTTGTATCTGTCCACCACAGATGGGGTATTGGGAAAGACAATGAATTATATCTGTGATTGGGCGGTTGAGCGCACAATCAGGCACAGAGCTTAGAATGATCAAAAAACAGTGCAATTTCAAACACTGCCTCTTCAGTGAGAAGTTCAAGGCCAAAGTCCTTCATGAAAACAAGAAAAATCTCAATTCCTAATAAGTTTAATGAGGCTTTTCCTGTTGCTTTATCAGGGCTTGTTCACTCAGAACGCATGCGGCTGGAATCTTTATCTTGCAAAGGAATGAACTGGCGAAGGAGGCTAACACTGGTGGGCAGGGGCCCTATCACAGCCTAGCAGATGCCTTGTGTCAGATTTCATAAACAAGCGAGAGCATTTTCATCCATCATTCCATTAAACTGGAAGAGCATGGTGCTTTTAATACAACTGAGAGAGTCTTGTTGAAGCTCAGACATTTCCAGGGCACCCCTCAAGCTTCCATTTCATCCCTGATAAATTCTAAGTCTGTCCTTTACAAACACAAGCCCTGCACTCTCTCAGCCAGTCATGCTAGTGTGGCATTTTCTCCCCTTATCTCTTCTTGCTATTGTCAAAACTGCTTAAATGTAAGCCACAAGTGTGCATTTGCTTTGTTCTGGGCTAAATAGTATGACAGAAATTATTGTAGCTAGCAAATGTAGCTCCAAAAACACAGGTAATGTTGAGAAATCAGTCTTTTCACAGCAGCCTCTCTTTTCACTCTATGTTAAGGGATATGTATATGAGCTCCTTAGAGAAAAACAGGGTAAGGGCTACTGCATTAATAAACTCTAACACTGGATGAGATTCAAGACAAATCAGGATGGTTTCAAAGGAAAACCTTCTTGGTTTAAAATTTTAATCTATATGGAGGTCATTTATGAACTTAAGTGTGTCTACAACAGTGGAGAAGAACATTGTCTCGGCCCTTCCACAAGAAGTGGATCGAGCACAATGAATATTACATTCACATAGACACACACACTTACTGACATGCAAACCACTCAGCGAAAAACATCAAAACAAGAATTTTTCCGTTGTTCTTTTCTGTCAGTGAAGTACATATGCCACTGTGGGAGGTGAGCAATGATCTAATCTCAGGCTCTCAGACTTCACCAAACATATTCTAAATGTCACAGGAGCACAGAAATTCTCCATTCACTGTTAGCATGACTCATTTTAAGAATGGAACCCCAATCCCACAGTGAACGTCTCTACAGTATGCTTACGTTCACTGTATGGGACCTTGAAGGTCACTCCCACTCAAAACAGAAGACCTTATGATACACTCACTTTCAAATCACTTTTAATAAATATAACACATCATAGTCACAAAACACCTTCAAAATAAAAATGAGCATCACTACGTACAATGATAATTAGTCCTCAAGTCTAAGGATATCGTTCGATTATATGCCCCATAACCAACCTGAGTGAACACTCACATTCTGATGGTTTTCTTGTCTGATTGTTAATATTTGTTTAAGTATAGCAGTTGAGGAGCTGTTCAGTAATGTAACCAGTCAGTAGGGAAGCAGCGGGCTGACCTCATTCTGATCTCTGGGTCCCTGGAAACATCACTGCAGGCCAAGCATATGCAGGCTCACCCCTGATTGTTTTAATTTCAAAATGTTGAATTACTGAGGTCACATATTAAATGTATTAATAGCCTTTCCCCTCTGGTGGGTATCGTTTTCATCTGGAAACCATTTCATCCACTTTTTCATTATTTCAGAGCCACATTTGTTGGAGGACTGGACAGCCTGGGTGGTGTTCGAGCACAGAGCCAGGAATGTCAATAAGTGAGCTGTCCAGTGTTTGCAAGTTTCAATACTGCATTGGGGTCTTCCTCAAGTTTTGTTCCAGGAGCCACTGAGAGCAATCATGGGGGAAAGTGTGCAGACTCATGAGGGAATGGGTCTGAGTAGTTAATGAATGGGATCAGAATGAGTATGTGGGTGTAGCAGGAAGTTAGTGCCAGTGGTGGCCAGTGTTTGGTGAATGTGTCCTGAAGTGGAATGGATGGGGATGGGGGCTCATAAAACACTGCTTCTGGGAAAGTCATTTATTTTACTGGATTTCACAAAGCGTATAAGCACAAAAGGCAAACAAAATGCAAACCAGTTCTATTAAACAAGCACCAAAAGAGTTTCCATACACCACTGTCACACAACAGAGACATAATGTTAGGACACAGAAATGGGCTGACAAAACAGTGTGGGCATGCGAGAGTGGCCTTTGAGAAATAGAGTTGGCTTGAAGAGGGAGAAGTTAGGGTCTTGTGTGTGCGTGGGTATGCCAGCAATATCCACAGTGAACACACAGGGTGGAGGGCTTAATTGATTCCAGTTTCCTGTTGGCTAAGAAGCTTCTCTCTCTCTCTCTCTCTCTCTCTCTCTCTCTGTCTCTGTCTCTCTCTATACACAATACACAAAATACAAAGGAGCAACAAATGAAGCACACCTTGAAAAACAGAGATAAAATCTTTTTTTTGTTTTGTTTTCTGTGTGAATTACACTAAAGAGCAAATCAGAGCCATCCGAATACTGCTCTAAGCTCTGATCTAGAAAAGCTCTGATGTAGCAAATGAGATGATTAGTTCCTTTATGACACCCTGAAGACTCCACACAGCTGCACCTCAGCCCTGCTCAACAGTCAGTCCCACAGAGCTTTCTCCAACATCTGCAGGTCAACAACTGAGAGTGAGCACTAAGCACTTTCCATAAACAGAAGTAAGAATGCTCCTCAGATGAGGACAGAAACAGCACAGTTTCATACTAATCTGCTGAAGGTCTGGGACGTGCCTACTCATCTTTCCCCCGTGTCCTCAGCTAGCCTAGAAAGAATCTGAATGAGCTCTGATCATGAAAGTACAATGTTATCTAATAAGCCAATAAATTATCTAGTCTAGCTATGACTAACACAGACCTTCTCAGAACACAAGCGAAAAAGAGATGCAAGGACATTTCAAAGCACGGCATGTTCTTTGTGGTCATTTCATGTCTCATGGACACTTTCAAGAAGATCATTTCCACTTTCCCTCCAACTTTGCATTTAAAAGAATTAAAGAAGGGTCGTTTTCTTGTAAGAAAGTGCTCGTTTACGGAAAGAAAATGGCACGGACACCATTCTTTTACCAATCAATATTTTAATATCCAAGACTTCATGCATGGATTATGGCCAGTGAAAAACATTCAAAGTCAATTTCTCAGTGTATGACTGAAACCATTTGTGAAATCAGAATCAAAGGTCAACCACTGATCTTTTTTTGGCAGACCAAAGGCACATGAAAGTCTGTTTAAATCCGCTGCCTTCCTCGCTCTCTGGATGAAAACAGAGAAAAGAGCAATTTACGGCATTGCGGTTGCACAACCTCGGCCCACATACCTTCAGCATTGCACACTGGGCTTCTCTTTCCCATCCTAATCATTAATACGAGAAATGACTAGAGGTATGGCACTGCAACAGGGCAATGAGAGGCATATAAAAACTCGAGGTTCACATAAGAGCACTCTGAGTTGTCTGAGAACTACATTTTATGTGTTTCTGTTTTTGGCTCGCCAGGCTGGAGACACCTGTAGCTTTATTATGGGGAATAAGTATAATTGTGAGTTGAATACACCTCTGTTGACCACATTTCTTCACCACTCACCGAAAAAGCAGTAATCCCTGTGCGCCCACGAATGCATCCTGAAAAACTCTGACACCGCATACGAGCACATATGCGAATGCACACCCTCTCCTGCGGACATAATTGGGACAAATGTGCGAGTGTGAATCAAAAGTACAGGTTTAAGTGCAGAGCTGCTGGGTAAATTGAGGATAACAGTAATTACAGGAGCAGAGAAAAGCATCAAACTGGCACTTTCAGGCAAAGACAGAGAGCACAGACATATGGTGAGAGACATTAGACAGTACTTGCAAACAACAAAAGTGCAAGGAATCTAAGCTAGTTACAAGTCAAGAACCATTACATAGTTTAATGACACATTTACTTAATTCTAAGCAGTTAGGTCTCATCTAATCAATCAGAGCCTCTTCCATAACACTTCAATAAGAACATGCCTCACAAACTGTGATAAATTAGTCAAAATGGAACAATTTTTTTCCCACAAGCTTCAACCTCACAAATCATCATCATGAGTCTGGGAGTTTGTATTGCAACTCAAGAGGCTTCATTCTTGGCCTTGTTTATTGTCCGGCACTGGACACATGGGCTGTGTAACTCTAGTCCAGTGATGGCCACACACAAGAGGTGAAGAGGGGAGGGGTGGCCGCAGAATGGAGACAGATGGACTGATCGCAGTTCTCAGAGAGAGAATGGCCTCCACTGTTTCTACACTGGCCACTGCTCGCAAAGCTCATTGATTTTGCCAGCGCAGAGTGAAGGGCATGCTAAGATCTCGTTTCAGTGGCGCCGGCACCACAGCCATGACACCTGTCTTTGGGTCAGGTCAAAGGGACACCTCACCCTGGGGAGGTCCTGGTCCTACATCTCAGTCAAGACCAGACTGGTCCTCTCAAGTCAATGAATTCACAGCTACTACTAGTGATATGAATTTAATTAGGTGGACTTCTAGTTCTGTGCTTTGTGCAATCTTTGTTTTTAAATGCATCAGATACAGCCTGTTTTCAAAAGGGATTGGCTGAGCTACATTTAAAGCCATTGTAAAATACCTGATATATTCACACATGGCCACATACATCAAATAATTTTGTACTAATACACAGTTATAAAAAATTACATTACATTCATTTGGCAGACGCTTTTATTCAAAGTGACTTACAATGCAAGAACAAGAGGAGAATACTAAGTGCTAAAATCTTTATGTAAGAGTACTTATTGGGCTGTTCATGGAATAATCTTACTGTCATTTGGTAACACTATACCGCTGTCAATAATGATGTGAAAGAAATATTTGAGATGTGAGAAAAATTTGCTACAATGAATAGTGATGTCAGTATTAAATTATTAATAATAATAATTATGTTAGGCCTATCAGTACCCTTAAAATCACAGTGACACATGGCCTTGTGTGGCTTTTTGCTTTTGAATATCTGATTGGAGATGGTCATGTATGTGTTTGTTTTGGGGTGACTACAATGACCTGGGTATAAAGATGGACCATGCTGTGGTCATTTGGCAGATTCCACCCTTCCTCTTGGTCAGCAGAGTAGGAAACCTGGTCAGGGAGGAAACTGACCTGACAATTCACACGCAAACCTCTAACGGCAGACTCCCCAGCGTCAGCACATTCTATTTCAATAACTATGCTCATCGCTTCCTTTGTTTCCCATCATTAAACCTTGACACATTTTTCCTCCCTTGGGGTGGGGGCCCGTTGCCCTACATTAAATATAATGTCAGCTGTGGTGTCCAATATATCTGTGAGTTTAAAAAAAGGGAAGAAAGAAGAAAACAAGATTATGATCACGAACGAATAACTAAACGATGGAAATTGTGGCATGTTTTACTCTCTTGATATTAAAATAAACTATAAAATAAACTATTGAGCACAAAACCTCTGCACTATTACTCTATATAGACACCACTAAGCACATTCTAAGTAGCTGGCATAACAAACCACACTTGTTTGTGTGTTCTCTTCAATTAAAGACATCTTTTTAACATTACTTTCAACAGAAAGCCCCTGGGTCTTTCAGCAAACACAACTCACGGTTCAACTGAAGCCCTTATATAAAAAGGCACAGGGGGCAAAAAACAGTTGTTCGGAAGAGTTTCATGGGAACAGCAAGACTGGAGAGGGCGGGTGGTGCACCACTAACAATGCTGTGGTCAAGCTTTTATGGTCAATTAATTTCTTCTCATTTTAATTTTCCTCCCTCTGAAAAAGCTTGGCTTGAGCAGCACAAAACAGACAGAAGGAACATCACAGAGCACACACTGTGATCTACAGCAATGTAAACACTAAAAGCATGAAAATATCATAATCTCTTCTCATTTCATTATGGGAGGGTGGTGGAAGTGAGCTAGCCTAAAATGACATAAATCTGATTTTCAATAAAAGTCCAAAAAGTTGCGATAAATTAAAAAATGGGGGGAAAAAGCATTTCTTTGCCCTGAAGGTTCAACAATGTTCCATTCTAATCATGCAAATTGATGGGATAATCCCAAAATCCATCTGACTGTGTTCCATATGGCTCTGCAAATATAAAACAGACTTAATAACTGTTGCACAGACAAAAGAGATGAAAGCATGGTAAGGTGTAATGGTAACCATTGCTTTGGTGGAGTTGTACACTCCCTCTACAGGCCAGTAGCCTGTACTGCAAAAGTGTCAAAAAGGGGGTCTTGCTAGTCACAGGGAAGGATATACCGCCTGTGTTAACCGCTCTGTATTTGTACAGCATGAATGCTGGAATGTGACTTGTGATCGCTTTTTAAAAAATCTTCTAAAAATCTTAAAATGTGAATAGTACAAAGAACAGTCTGAGAAATTGCTTTAAGATCATGAATTGGGAGAAAACCCACAAAACAAGATTTTATAGTGTCTTTGACGAGGTGTTTGAACTAACTGCAGTTGACAAGCGGCTGTTGCACATATCTTCTCAGCCTCTGAATTTTTCAGTCAACCGTTCTTGAGATTATGGGTAATAATTTCATTACCAAGCTGAAGACCCTTTGAAGCGCAGACATGATTTGCATTGCTCCTTACAGTCTACAGCCCCATCTCTTAAACACCCCAGGGGGAGATTACTCCGTGTGGCTGAAACTTGTAAAACTTCTTTTATGTGGAAAAAACCACACACCTTCCTCCTTGCAGTCTCTAAACAGTGTGAACAGATGCCAAGTCCCACGAGGAGAAAACACCAAGCAAGGGCTAGACGAGTGTTCAGGTAAGTTGCTTGTGCCTCAGCTTCTCATAATTGGCACTTTATTTACAATTTATGAAAAGTGCAGCACACAAAAGCCCAATGTGAAGCCTTCCACCTCTAGCTGAGCAGAAGTTGAAAGAGGGGAATGTTTTGACTCCTCCCCCTCTCAAACCCCCCCCACCCACCCACACCCACACACACACACACACATACACACACACACACCCACCCACCCACACACACCCTGGAGTGTTGTAATAAACGTCGTCTGTAAATCTTCCCCCTTTGCTATTCCCTCCTCAAACTTTTTTTGTAAACAACTTCTTTTTCTTCTCCCTAGCTCTGCTTTCGTCCTCTACTAATCATCCAAAGAATGACACCGCACGTATGCATGGCGAGCAGCTGCACAGTCATGGAACAGGAGGAGGAAGACTTGTGCTGGTGACAATGGATTTGGATAGAGTTACTTTCAAAATGATTTCATGGTTCTTACTGTTATCTGTAAGTAGAATGACTATGAGCATGTCATGAGGTCACTCAGGTCTTGAATTTCTTTCACAGTCACAAACACATTCAGAAATACTGGCCCTCTTAAGCAACTTCTAACTGGGCCTTGAAATTTCTTCCTGTGAAGCAGTATGAACAATCACTTTATCTCTGATTAAACACCTACAACGCTTAAGCTATGTTTGGGAACCCTAGATATAACAGCACAGCACACAATGACATTTAATCTGTTCTTAGGAGATCTGACCAATGCTGTACTGTTGTTTACCAGACCACACTCTTTGTGGAGGGTTCATTCTGCCAGGAGCACCGGAAAGCCCCACATGTAATGTTTCGGGCCAACAATTAAAAGCGGAGTGCATTAATTACACAGCGGATATGTAGCTGTAGCCTAAGGATACAACTAGGGGTCGAGTCTCAATATAAGTCTTCTCAGACTAAGTATAATTATTTTAATGTTGCCCCTGTTGTTGTTTTTGGAGTAGTTTTTAAGTAGGCATGTCATGGAATATATGTCCAGAAAGTTTCTAGCAAGTTTGAAATGTTTTTGTCCTATGTCAGTCAAAAAAAAAGAAAGCAAACACAACAACCAGAAAAACAAAACAAAACACTTGTTGCCCAGGTGTGCTTGATTCATTCACAGAAGTTAACTGCAGCATGTTACTTATTAAATCAAGCAAATAGCTGTCAAGCTGAATAAAGATAAAGGTTAGGTCAAGAAAGGCCCAAAAAGGCCCAAAATTACAATTCTCATAGAACGGAGGGAAACACTGCATTTGTGTGTTTATCAGTGCTCATTTGCAGGTTGTTGCATGCATGCATGAAGCCTCAGCAGCAGAAATAACAATTCACTCTTTTCAAGCCACATTCAAAAGTTCTGAGCCCTGCCAGGTCCGAGTTAAAGAGTAAGGGAAAAAACTTCCTTCACAAGGAAGAAAATCCGGTCGAAAGTTGAGACAAGAAAGGCCCAAAAAGGAATACATTTATTTTCTTTCCAGGTTTCCTGCTCATTTGCAGGTTGCAGGACTGCATGCATACATGAAGTCTCACAGCAGCAGCAGTTACTATTCACTCTTTTCAAACTATGTCTGAGTTAAGACATGAAAGGCCCCAAAAAGATACACATTCGTGTTAATTCCCATAGAATGAAAAGAAACACTGCAGTTGTGTGTTTATCAGTTGTTGCATGCATGCATGCATGAAGTCTCACAGCACCAGCAGCAGTAACGATTCACCCTTTTCAAGCTGCATGCAGAAGTCCTGAGTCCTGCAAGCACTGAGTTAAAGAGGGAGGGAAAAAACTTGGGGGCAAAAGAAACGCCCTAAACTACTGACGCTGTCGTGGCTCCTCCTGCGTGGTTTTATAAAGGAAATGTTCAGCAGCACGCAGGCAGGGTGAGAGGGGGTTCTCTGTGAGGGCAAAAAAAGAAAAGAAAAAGAAAGAATAAGTTCACACAAGAACCCGTTTTGTTGAAACTTATTATTTTTTCGCGCCTTTTCGTTGTTTCTTTGCTCCTCTCCAAGATGACCACGGCTGTAGTGCCGCCTCTTTTTGACTTCAGCGAAGTTATCAACAACAACAACAAGGTAGGGGGAAAAGTTTTGGGTTGCTGTTTGCAGTTAGCACCGTTAGCTTCGCCCTGGTGTTGTGGAATTTGTTGGGTCTGAGGCGGTCTGGGTGGCATAAAGAGGTTTTAAAATGGTTGTGGCTGGGGAGAAAATACTGACCTTGCTTTCTTTGAGTGGCCGTGGGCTTGTTTGGCTGTAACAGGTAGTCAAAATGGGCGTTTGTGCTAGTTGAGGTAGACTGAGATTTGTTGGGCCCCACTGCAGCCGAGGAGCTCGAGAGCTTCACGTGCTCGTCCAGCGAGACCGAACGAGTCATTCTCGAGCAGCCCATACACAAACTTTCACTCTCTATTAACAGAGGGTCTAACTTTGTGCTCAGAAGAGGTCTTGATCCTTATCTATATCTCCTCACAGCTGAACCAGGGAAATGATTCGTGTTGTGAAACTCTCTTAGGTCCCGGCATTAACATTTTAACCCTTAAGAGTGTCTAGAAGTGCTTATTTTCTGTTTGAAAACTGTTTGGTTCAGTTACAGCTCCCTAACGTAAACTCCACCTGTATGTACGGCAAGTAATATGGGTTCTAATGAAGTTAGGTGATTTGTCTATCCCGAGATAAATACTAAATTTCTGAAACCTGTTCATGCCCACTGCAGTGATTTGGCATGTGATTTTGACTGCAAGTCAGTAAACATTGTACCTGAAGTCTGGAGAAAACACTTTTACCCCGTGGAATTAAAGTTTTAGTAATTTTTTCTTATGTCATCGTTGTTTTGTCATTATTTTGCTAAATGACACAGAAGAGCAGTTTGTTAATACCACTGTGAAATAATGTAGGACACTAGTAGATATGGCTTGTTAAAGATATGGTGAAAATGCTCACAAATGGCACTGTTGGATGTTATTTGTTAGAAGCACAGATCCTTGTTGGTAGTTGTTGTTCCACATCGGCCTGTTGGGCTCCGTCACCCTCCTGCGTTCCATTTACTCAAGTGGCCATGCATTCCTGCACTGGGCAGCCTGCCAGACCAGCTGTTCTATAGGCCTGCATTTCCTTATTGGTTTAAAATTTAGCCAAAGGTTGTACACAGGAACGAAGTATAACTGAGTCTGAGTTACAGTTTCATTCGTGCGTCATCGCAGATGTCCAAACAAGTCAGTGTTTAAATTTGCATGATACTACGTTGGGTAATGGTCTGCTTGGTTAGGATTTGCTGATGCTAACTGTCCTCTCATCAACATTTCGTTGTTTCTCTTTGCTTTGCAGAACAACAAAATGCTGAATTACAATAAAAATATACTCGGTGCTCCGCACACCATGTCTGTGCCCTGTACTGGAGCAAATCTGCCCATCTCCAACCCCACCGGGAGCCTGCTGGACAGGAAGGCCGTGGGGACACCTTCCGTTGGCGGGGTTTACCAACGACGGCACTCAGTCACTTTGCCCAGCAGCAAGCTCAACCAGAACCAGTTCCTGAACAGTGGCAAGCCAGACTCAGTCCTGCTGGGCACAGGGATGGGTAGCACCAGCGGCAGCAACAAAGAAAACCGGCTCCGAGACCGCTCTTTCTCAGAAACTGGGGACCGTCTGCTGCAGAAGTGTACAGGCCCTGGTGGCCCCAGCAGCAACCAGGTCAACTCCAGTCGCTACAAAACGGAGCTTTGTAGGCCCTTTGAGGAGAATGGTGCCTGCAAGTATGGCGACAAGTGCCAGTTTGCCCATGGCATCCACGAGCTGCGCAGCCTCAGCCGCCATCCCAAATACAAGACAGAGCTCTGCCGAACCTTCCACACCATTGGCTTCTGCCCTTACGGTCCCCGCTGCCACTTCATTCACAATGCTGAAGAGCGCCGTGGGCCCCCTCCTGCCCCATCTCCTCTCTCCACTTCCAATAAGCTGGAGAGACCGCGTCTGCAGCACAGCTACAGTTTTGCTGGGTTCCCCAGCTCCGGAGGCCTGAGAGACAGCCCCACCTCCGTCACGCCTCCTCCAATGTTCTCCCCGGACGAGCTGTCGGAATGGCCCAGCAGCAACCCCTTCACATACTCCAGCCAGGAGCTGGCTAACCTCTTTTGCCCCAGCTTGGGAAGTGGACCTTCATCTGGTCCCGATCCCACCGCCCAGGCACCACCGTCTCCATCTACAACTCCTTACTACTTCAGGCCCATGTCGGAGTCTCCTCACCTCTTTGAGTCTCCGTCCAGCCAACCAGACTCCCTGTCCGACCAGGAGGGCTACCAGAGCAGCTCGGGTGGCAGCCTGAGTGGCTCCGAATCGCCCGTCCTCGACACCACACGCCGACTGCCCATCTTCAGTAGGCTCTCCATCTCTGATGACTAGAGTGCTCAGAGCCAGATTCCTCCATTGCACGCAGTAGTAGTGGCCAGAAAGCATGAGGGAGAAATTCTCCCTCTTTCTCCTGCCTACTCTTTAGCCTTCTAGAGGCGGTAGACTTCCCTTGTGCTATCACTTAGGCTTTAAAAAAACACACAAAACAACAAAAAAGATGCAGCGAAATTAAGGGAACTCCTTTTGAATTTTCAATTAACCACAACAAGCAAAAACTCCCTCTTTGGCTCAAAAGCCTGTTTGCTGCCTTGGCCTCATCTCATAGATGCCCTCCCATGACATGAGTGACTGTGCCAAAACAACTAGCAGGGAGTGGATTGATGAAAGGTAAGAGACTGTTGTGCCAGGTACTACTGCTTCAGTAGTGCATAGCAGAGCCACAGGTGGCCTGTTGAGGGGATAGTTCTGTTGCTGAGGACCCTTTCCCCCAATATAGCACCACTCTACTTAAGGACACTCTCCTAACCAGCTGAATGAGTTTGCTAGAGTCACACTTAGATCATTCACAGCAGTCTGAATGCAGACCAGTGTAAAGAAAAAAGGAAATAAAAGTGCCTGGGGTCTAATCAAGCAAGTGTTGAGGTGAAAGGACTACTGTATCTTCTTTTGTTTTCTCAGTAGTTTCTTGGTATAGGAGCTCTTGCTCTGAGCATTCTTCCGCCCTCCTGTAAGATGGCAGATGACATAAGCCTGTAGGAAGGACTTATTGTGAGGTTGGAAATGGGAGTTATAGAATTTATTTGGCACGTTAGTTTCCTTTTTTTTTTTTTTTTTTTTTTTTTTTTTTTTTTTTTTTTTTTTTTTTTTGGACCATGTGCTACCTGCTCTGGCTTTCTCACAAAACTAGCACAAAACCCAGATTGGGTGCCTCCACTCAATAATGAACAATTTTTGCTGTCCCCCACCCCATTTTCCCCATTGTGGCTGGTCACTTGGTGTTTGTTGGGAAGGGAATGCCTAACTAGTTATTAAACTTTAAAGACTGACTTTCTACCCCCACCTTCCAATCAGCAGAGGGGAATTCCAGCATTCCCAAGGTGCAGCTGAACTTCCTGCAACTTCACTTTAGATCTCCAAGCTAATTTGCTTTTCCATAGAATCTGCTCAGAAGAGCACTTTGTAATTTCATCACATCCTTCCACCTCTTTCGTTTGACTTATTGTCATTGTTTATTATGGTTATATTATTATTGTTGTTTGGAAAAGAAAACTTTCAAGACAGAAGGTTTTGCTTGTCACTGCTTATTTAACTTATCAAACATATTTATTGGTGATCATATGCATTTTTTTGTTAATTTTGTTTGTATTTATCTTGATAATGAAACGATAGAATATATTTTCTTTTATGTTAAATTATGATCTTCTGTATTAATCTTAAGATTGTGAAGACTTGTCAACTTTCTTTTTTTCACAGTTTAATATATTGTACTACAATTTCTTGTTTGCAACTACACTTTGATAAAAATGAAGCTTAATTTAAAGCAAAAACAAAAAATCCTCTGCGTTTTTGATTATTTATTGTAGATTTTTCATTCTTTTTTTTCCCAAATATTGGACTGCAAAACCATTAGGCCTATTGTTTCCTTGATTTAGATATTTGGACTCACTAGAAAGCTTGACATCAGTACATTCATCTTTATTTCTTTAGTCAGTCTTCAGTCGTCATACCCCTTTTGTTTAAGTCGAGGCAAGATTTAGTCCTCACATGTAGCATTTTTTTCCCCCTCCCCTTTAGTACCGTAGATGGTAGCGGAAGATACAGCACCGGTTTGTAATACTGAACTGTATACTGTGAGCACTAGATATCCTGGTGTCAGAATATCTCAAGGGGACACATTCATCAGAACGTTGTTAAGAGAGACAGAAGAGAGTTGTAATTCAAGTTGGACTTTTGTGGCCTTAAAGCTTCTGCTTCCATTTTGAGTACCACCTGAAGTGCATTTTATTGTTCCATTTGTGTTCATTGAGATGATTGTGATGTGATATCAATGCAAGTTACAAAACTTCAGTGTTAAAAAGCAGTTCTTCCAGTTACATGTGTAAATTAGGTGAATTGCAGGCAATAACTGTGACCAAACGGGTTGAAGAACAGGTGTCCTTATTTGTTTCGAATTGGTTTTTTGGAACACTTCTTCCAGCCCAAATGTACAAGTAAAGTGCCTCTTTTTATACATTCCATTGAGCTTATGCTCCCTGCTTTGAATAATAATGCAGATAATGACAAAATCTCTTGATAGATACTCCTTGTTTCCTAAATTGATGGAATGGATTTGCTTAACAGGATAGACACAAAGAAAGTATCTAGCTTAAACTGTTGAATGTATTTTTTTTTTTTTTTTTAAACAGCTTTTGCTGTTCACTACAGTAATTTCTATGTGAGTTTATATAAAATTGATTTGCTTTGTTATGACTGATTACAGTTAAAACCAATAAACCCATATTTTTCAAAAAACTTGTCTGGAGTATTGTTTGTTTTTTTGATGTGGTTGGGTTGGGTGGACCACAGAATGGGTGAGTGTGAGAGGATATGTGCCTTACTGGCAAATACTATAAAAATAATTGGCTGAAAAAGCAAGAGAAAGTGCTTCTGGTAACTGCTGTCATAGCAGGCCTCATTCTGGGTATTATGGCTTTCCAAGTCAATTTTTAAATGATTGGGCAGCAAAAATGTTTAACTCTGAGATACACCATATGATCAAATGCCAGTTAGTGGAAGTGTGTATTTGTAGAGATGAGGGAGTTGCAACGGGAAGCATTATCATTGGTAGTTTGGAGAGGATTGGTGGAGTATTGACTGGATCAAACTTCGAGTTTGATTACACCGAGGGGTTAGTTGGAAATGTCCCTGGGTTCTTCTGAACAGCTGATTAATTCATCAGAATTCCAGCCTAGTCCCCGAGCATCCACGTACGGAGAATCCATCTGTCAGAAAAATGTCAGAATTGACACAACTGAAATCCTGAGGGCCACCACATAACTGTGTATGCTCTTAAACTTCTCACTCATGCTGTATTAAAATCTAGCCCATAGCAGTTTATGTAACTCCAACAAAGTCACCTGAATAATACTTTTTGCACACCCATACAATATGACAGCTGATGATATTCATGTATTGCTGGTAATTCTGAAATACAGAAGTCAAGAATATAAACCGAATAACAGCTCCACTGTTTTTTTAGGCCAAACCACTGAGAAATGGACTGAAAAGTTGGTCACACTTTCCGCAGGCCTAGTCTTCATCTGGAGTTCGAGAAGTCTATGAATGAAAAATGTTAGTGTTATGACAAAAAACAAAACAAGAAAAAAAGTGCCAACAGCGTTGAACGTGGCGCTGTGCGTCTTTCACTCTCAGGTGAGTGGCGGGGGAAGAGTTAGCTAGCAACCACCACACTTTCCGGACTAGGTACTCTTTCTCTTGGAGCACATGCCTCATGCGTGATATGAAACAAAGAGCTGTTTCCTGTTTATGAAGTGCATGCTACGTGTATGTAGAAGCCACACTGATACGCACACATTACAGAAGTGCTGCAGGATGTGGCTTTACACTGAAGGTGAAGGGTGGAGGAGGGTGTGTGTGTTGTGTGTGTGTGTGTGTTGTGTGTGTGTGGTTCTTTATATAGGCGAACTTGCAGAGCAAAACCTCCAGAACATGGTTTTCCATCACCTGCAAAATGGAAATTAGACAGATGCTGAGAACACCATTGTATGCTGATTATGTACAGCCATAACCCCAGTCACAATCTGTTTTCTGCACCACACAGTTGGATTGAGCAATGCTACTACACATGTTAGACTTTGTAATTCCTGTATCACGGAGTGCTGGACTTCTCTGTTTGAGAAGGAAGAAAGTAAACAGTGTAAATTTGCTATTTCTGCCCTTTCTGTACTTGCAGGTGCAGGCATATGATTGGCTAGCATGGGTGTTATATGCGAATTGGGCAGGTTTTGGTCCTCCTCTAAAGCAGCACTTGCCAAAATACTGGAGACACATTATATAATTTTTAGTCTTTTCCTACTCTAAATTTTGTGGGGGGTTTTTAGCCATGTTGTTCCTTCGAATTAGCTGGCACATTGAATCGAGTGTTGAAGCAATGTGAAAATGTCTTGCCATCACTAGGGAGTGTATTTTGGGAGGATGATGGAATGAGTCTAGGATCAAATGTGGACTAAAACTCGTTATAAAGGCCAACATTTCACTGCTGTACACATTAAAAAAGTGGTTAACAAATAATAGCTCACAAACTAAACAATCCACTGGTACACATCCTCCCAGACAGTTTAAGATTACATAACAGGAAAACCTGCTGACAAAGTGGAACAGAACATGTTGATACCATATATCTCAGTTATGATCTGGAGCACCATGCCATTACAGCAGCCATAGCATGTGTAGTGATAAAATAGCATTCAGTGAAATGTACTGGTCAAGCCTGAGTATAATTTGGCTCTAAGGACCTATGTTGAGTCTAGTCATTAGTAAACCTTTCCACAGTGCTGTGAACTTTTCTCAGACTGTCAGTGGTTCGTCTCACACATTGGCCGTGGAGCCATGTAATGACGTTCTTTTTCGTTCACATTAACCTTAGTCTTCTGGCAGTCACCTTATCACATTCTCTTTTTGTTTTACAGCTGAAAAGGAACCTGGGGGGGGGGGTACTGAGGGTTGAAGAGAGTTCGAAGTATGTGTGGTTTCAAGTACGTGTGGTTTGGGAAATGGCGGCTTATATCTTCTCCCAGACGCTGAGCAGTATCAGCAGTCCTGCTCTGGCCATGTACTAGCTGCTGATGATATCAGATAGAAGTTTCAGAAGAGTCCAAGAGAGGTTTCATTCTATCACAGCAGAGAGGTTTCATGCTATCACAGCTGTAATCTGCCGCCCTGCGTACTGTGCTTGGCTGGGAGTAAAATACAGGCCTCTCTTATAACCACAGTACAAGGTCAGATTCTCATCCTCGCCAGTACTGCATTTGAAGACATCTAAAAGGCCATGTGGAAGGCCATACATAGGATTAAGTACTTGTCCGCTCAGAGCAAACAATATTAACCATGAGTGTATGAGTCTTTATTAAGGCTGCATGATATACTGTTTAACTGCAGCTTCGAAACCTGCAATGCTGATATTGCAGAAATGCTGTATGCAAATGAGTTTCGCATCTTTAAATGTTTTACCGTGTTGACTGATGTGTTTGGATGAACAACATCATCCAACAGACATGAGTAATTCTGTTCAAAAATAAAGCAGACCATTTTGAAAAAGTAACTTTTTGGCCATTTTTTAACCATGCCCAATTCTACCTGCTCGCTAGGACGCGCCCAATCCTGCTATACTACCAACACCGGGAGGATGAAGGCTGGCATGTGCTTCCTGTAAGTCAAATGAAGGTAGCTGCTGCATCTTTTCTACTTGCTGCAAAGGCAATGTCACTGAACAGCTCAGTGTGCTTGGAGCAGACCTCTTACTGCCTTTCTTGCTGCTGGGGCCCACAGGAACTGAGCCCCTTAAAATATGTGTTGGGCCACTCAGGTAGACACATAAATACACACCCATGATTCACAGACAGATAAAATATTTTAATATGACTCACCAGTTAGCTTCCTTCAGCCCTGATGTCTATTTGTCTCCCTTTTATTTATCATGCAATTCAGGTGGACCTGAACAGAATTCTCACCCACAGAGGATATCTCAACAGCCTATACTCGTTATTTATAAAAAAGTATGTATGTCATACAGCAAGTGTTTTATAATCTATGCAACCTTATTTAGCCAGTGGTTTGTCAGGCAACTAAATATCATGTAATGTCATTTAAATTAATGCTGGTGGGCAGAGTGGCACACACTGAGAGTACATATTTTGAGACATAACATTAAAGAGTATATAAGAATATTGAATTGTATTTTTGTCATTCATGCGTCAAAATTATCTTTGTATGTGGGGTATCTTTTGCACTGACCCTAGTTATACCACTGAATCCAAACGGAACAGTTTATGTTCCAGACGTCAATGAGAATACAAAAAGCGTACAAACGCAAATAGTAAAAGATGAAATGTTCCTGTCGCAGGCTGAGAGGTTAAACATTTCTACTACGTTGGCTTTGACATTTGAGGGGTGTGAGAATAGCAGAGTGATGTTCGCACACACACTTTGGTATTAGTATATTTGTGAGGACATTCTATTGACTGATATGTGATTATAATGAAGTAAAACTACACCGACACTGACCCTAATCCCAACCGTTCTGCCCTTTTAGTTTTTCCAATAGTTTGTTTCCTTGTGAGGGCTGGCAATCTGTTCTCTCTTTCACAGTTTTTCCAACAATTATGAGCGCATCTGGTCCCCACAAAGAGATGAATGAAAGCTTCTGCACACACACAAACACACACACACACACACATTTGTAGAGACCTATAAGCTGCCTCTCACTTTCAAGCACATCCTGCCTCACACCTCCCTCAGAACCTGTGCTGAGCCACATGAAAAGCCTACCCGTTGACACAACACCACCTGCCCTTGATTTTGTTTTCATCATAGCTTAACTCTTACGCACTGTAGATGTAAGGGTCATGGGTAAATGTGAGTTTAGAGAAGTAACAGTCTAAAAAAAAAGATTCCCAAATGGTGCTTGATTGGACTAGACTCCTGTTAGTCTGTGAGCACATGAAGCATAAAAGTAGACCTCTTCCCATAGATGTTGATACCATGGTGAGTGACACAGATAGTGTGCTCACCTCGTGTCGTTGCAGCGTGCTTACACTGGACACGAGCTGGCAGAAAACCTTGCCTGCTCACCGAATACATGTGTGTGTGTGTGTGTGTGTGTGTGTGTGTGTGTGTGTGTGTATGTGTGTGTGTGTGTGCGTGTGGTGGAAAGAGGTTGTACTTCAGCTTTTGTGTTAGGCCAAGGCTGTAATGTAATAGGGCAAACACCTCTTGATCCAACAAGAATCTGGAACTCTGCTCTGGCTCTATCAGCACATTCCAAAGATACCTGTATAAATTAGCCATTACAAACCAAGACCAAAAAAAAACCATTTAATCTTCTTAACAAATGCAAGGCAACAATATAAAGTAGATCCTGAGGTTTTCTTTCTTCGGGTTTTGGAACCTACTCTAGTGCTTATTTCTCGCCCATTGGTTTCAGGCTTGCATCTGTTTCCTGCAGGCAGTCAAGCAGCACTGCAGTCTCCATTCTCTCAGGCCTCAACATGTCACACACTCCCCACACGCTCCCTGCAGGCCAACGAGCTGCTTATCTTCAGGATAAACCATAAGTAAATGCCAAAGATAAACAGGGCTCATTGCCCTGTGCCCTCCCCCCCTTTTCACTCACAAGCATTCACAAGCACACCCACACGTAGCATTGTCCTTATCCATGGTGGGACCTTGAGTGTGCACTAAGAAATGCTGCCATGCTTCAGCAACCTCCTTTTTTTTCTCGAAGTAACCTCAGATAACAGGTGTAATCATAGACAGAAAAGGGCTGAAAAACAAACAGCAGGTTTATCTTCTGACTGGTTCCCAAATGACTCACCTGTCTGCTGATAATACTGGCAAACGACTGATTGTAGGCCACATTTTGAGCTAATGAACAGGAGCCATAATGAACGTAATATGTGAAAGCTCCATGGCCTTGAAGAACTTGCTTGAAGGGATTCTGTCCTGAGTTTAAAAACATTATCAGCTGACAAGATCCTTACGAGTGATAACATGTCTGAGAAAGCAAAGATGGAGTGTGTTGGTGTGCACACACACGCACAAACACACATGCACACACGCACATATGCACACAAAGCCTGTCATCAGTAAACGCTCAACCGACAATGGAGTTTCCAGTCAGTGTAAAACCCAAGGCTCTGAGACGGGAGGGAACGACTCCAGAGAATGTGTTTATAAATCTCCCCACAGATTCTCTGAGGCTATGTTCCATCAAGATTAAGGCCTAAAACCAGTCAGGCCTGCTCCTGCCACCCATCCCCTTACCCTCAGGGTTTCTAACGTGCACAGACATGGCATACACGTACACATGCAGGCGCGCACACACACACACACACACACACACACACACACACACACACACACACACACATACACACACAGTGTTATACTGTTGGGATTATATATTTTAAGTGGAAATGATAATGTCATTTATTTTATTAAAAGTCAGGTAGTATCTATATTTAATAATATAAGTATACAAAAGTAAACAATACAATTTAGAAGGCCTGCTTTTTAATATTAGTCTCTTTTTAATATTAGTCACTGCACAGAAGTGCAGAATGTGTTTTGTTTCAGCAAACTCTGTAATATCTCCCTATTTTTTATTCTTTATTCTTAGTGTTTGTTTTATGTGTTATTTTTATTCATTTGTTTTTATTTCCTTTTGTTTGTCATTTGTTATTTTTTTTTTATTAATTTGATTTATTATAGCAAGCACCGGCTATCCTTTACTTTGTGTGAAAATTGTATTATGAACTGAGCAATAGAAGTGGTCCAGAATGTTGAGAAATTAAATATTCGTACATTATCATACATTTAAATGTAGGTAAATATTGAGAACTGTTTTGGACATTTAAGTGTCTGTGCTGATGCTAACCTCTGTTACTACAATGAAATGTTTTCTTTTCTGGTTCTGGACCATTTTGCTGGTCTTGACACATAGGACAGCCTTTTTCTCTATTTTTCGAGATATTTCTGACACACACACTCGCACACAAACGCACAGACACAAAAAAACACTCTCACAACCTTGGCCACACAGCTAAAGTGTACACATAAAGCCACACAGCGTTCACATGCACTGAAAAAAGTGTGAAGTGTGTCATGGGCCCTTGCGCAAGTTCAGAAATATCAGTGAGAGGATGTGGGTGCCCTGACAAAGGTCACTGCATCAGAAGTGCATTTTCCATATTTTTCATTGTGACAGTTTGACCAGAGGGACCAAAAAGGACAGTTAACTATTTACTTAGCCGAAGCACTGTATCTCTCTGCAGGTTATACTGCTGGACTGGCAGTTTCAGAATAACCGGCTACTCAAGAGAGGCCAAAGGTGTAGGCTCAGGTAACCTTTAAGCACTCTCTGACTCATAATACAAACACACGCCCCTGGCCTTTTGACCCCCAAAGCAGAGACTAGTACACACACACACACTCACACACACACACACAAACACCTTGACCTCAGCTGCTAGCTGTTAAATGCAGAGGAGGAGTTCTGGAGTCTCAAGATGGAGCTTATAACATGCAGAACACAGGCCTCCTCCCAAAAAATTCTGCTTATCTGAGCTTGATTAAGATTTTTACTGAGCGTACAACATGGAGTTATTTCACAAAAGCAACATTTATCACCTAGCCAAATAACTTAAGTCCAAAATTAAATGTGTCCAACAGGGACATTCCTTTTGTACCATTCTTAATTTTGGCTCATTCAGCTAAACTAAGAAATCATGCATTATGAAACATCTCCCAGGCTTCAGTACTCTAGTTAGTGAACAAAATGACACCCTCAAAAACAGGTGCCAAAGGGGTTCTTTGGGATGATTCCACAGAAGAATGACTTTTGCTTCCTTGAGAAGCATGAGTGTGAACTGTGTGTGTGTGTGTGTGTGTGTGTGTGTGTGTGTGTGTGTGTGTGTGTGTGTGTGTGTGTGTGTGTGTATAAATCTGTAAAAAGCCACCCTTTACATTGTATGAATGTTTTTTTAGAAATAAGAACAAAAAGAAACAGGCAAAATTGCAACGTTTTTTTTCTTTCTAATTAAAAGTCGCTATTTTGAAGGTACACAATTTTGTTCCAACAGTGAAACTGTGTTTTTAAGTGTGTAGTCTGGAGTTAAACACTTGTCACAGTTAATAAGCACGGTCATCTTTTACCCTGACAAAGAAACAAATGTATTTTCCTAATAACGCAACACAGCTGCAGCTACAAAGTAACGAACTTCTTAGCCATTTAGGCTAAACAATGTACTTTAAGGACAAAGTGGCCTGTTCCCATGGACAGGAGGTCCAGCAGCATTGCTGGACACCAGACAGAACAGCACGAGGAGCCCAGAGGAAGAGCTGCACAATGAAACTCAGAGGAGAGCTCGATAAATCACAGCCTAACTGATCCACCACCTGTATGTGTGCGCACATGTGTCCACCCTTTTCCCAGAAACATTCGCCTAACTGCTCTGAGACACACAGACTGGGGATGAAGGCTGGAAGTTGGTCTTCTACAGCTTATTCCGTTTTACCTTAAGTAAATGTATGTAGGCCCACACATCAGGTCCCCAGTCTCATAACTACATAAGTACAAATTAGTGAATAATTAGTAAAATAAATCGTAGTTAATGAATAATTTGTACTTGATAGTATGTTACTAAATTCTACATGTGTAGGTTAACTGAATACTTGAATAAATTATTATTATTATTGTTGTTGTTGTTATTGTTGTTACTGTTGTTATTATCATTAGATACAGGGGTCCTCGAGTTATGCCACAGATCTGTTCCTTCGACAGTGATGTGACCTAAATTTTGGTGTTAGTCGAAACACACCCTAGCCTAGGTCACTTACCGATCCTAACACAGTTGTAAAATCATAAAAACTCAACTAAGCCACAGAAAAGGAAGAGGAAAACTCTCTCACTCATACACTGCATTACTGCGTATTCTTCCACCACACACAACCAAACTAGTTCACCCACGTAGTGCGTAAGTACGAGGCTGACTGTGTAAGCCGAGTGGGAGTGGGAGTTGGAGTGGGAGTCTAAACTCAAAATGTCATATGTCGAGACTGACCCATTCTTAGGACCCATTCTTAGAAACATATAAAAATGAATTGTAGGTTTATTTGACTTAATACAGCATATTGGCATTAGCCATTAACATTGAATGCACAGATCAGCCACAACATCAAACCCACTGACAGGTGAAAAGAGTCATGATTATCTGATTATCTCATTACTATGGAATCTGTCAAGAAGTGGGACATATTAGGCATCAGGTGAACAGTCTGTACTTGAAGCTAAAGTAGGAAAAATCCACAAGTGTAAGTATGTTATCATCTGGATGGGCTGGTAGGTGTGTGCATCACTTACTCGGGGAAGAGATGGCACCAGGATGTACTACGAGAATAAGGCAAGTCAGTAAGGCAGTGCGATGATCTGGGCAGTGTTCTGCTGGGAAAACTTGGGTCTTGGCATTCATGTGAATGTTACTTTGACATGTACCACCAACCTCAACAAGTACACCCCTCCCTAATGGCAGTGGCTTCAATCGCCAGAAGAATACGCTCAGCCACACTGCATAAATAGCTCAAAAATGGAACATAAGTAAAAGTGTATAAGTAAACATAAGTAAAAAGGTGTAGACACGGCCTCCAAATTCCCCAGAACAACTAGTCTGATGTATCTTAAATGATGTGTCTCATTTCATTTAATTTGTTTTTTTTTTTTCCCCTACTCCCACCATGATGTATGTGACCCATACACATGTCTTATTATTTACAGTAAAGTTGGTAATCTGGTCCAGGTGTGCCGACATCTTCCTGAAAGTTGATACTTTCCATAATCCATAACGGCTTTGACTGGAATAGTGGCTTATAATGAGTTATAGTGAGCTCCTGGTTTTGTCGCTTTGCCAGTAAGAGGCAGGTCTGTAGGGGATAAGTGTGCCAGGCTTGGAGAGGGAGCGGCAGGGGGAATGGTTGGATAGGGGTTGAGTGGGTGTTTGTTTACTCAGGCGAAGACTCAGAAAAATTCTCCAGGCCGACCCCACTTCCTGTGCCTGTGCCGAGTGGACTGGATCGTCTAGTCAGCCACCCCAGACTGACACGGAGACGCCATGGTAAAATAATTATTACTGTAGTCCACAACCCTCAGCGGTCAGCATACAAGAGTGCAGCAAGGCCCTGGTGAATTTTAATAGTACAGAATCTTCATTTCTCTCCTCTCCCTCTCTCTCTCTCTCTCTCTCTCACTCTCTCTCTGTCTTTTGTCTCTCTTCAGAGAAGACCACACCAACAACACGAAGACTGAGTCACATTCTTCGGAAACACTATTGGCCCTTACTCACCTGTGGCCTGAGGCAGAACAGGGGCACACAATGTGTCAGGATTATCATTAAAAGATGCATTATGTAACCGTAGCTCGTTGTCTAGCTCTTTAACTGACACCCTGCTATTTATACTTTCCATCAGTCTCAGTGAAAGCCTCCTGTTAAGTGCAATTTTTGTACATGTTTGTATTGCATAATGTAAGAGTGAAATATCCAAATCTCCAAAATGCCAGCTTTACAGGAGAAAGAAAACACATTCTTTACTTTATACCTGTAACTTAATATTACAGTATAAATTTATGTATTGTTGGATCATTTGTACCATTCTGGACCACTTGTATTGAGCCAGTCATCTGGAAATTTTTAATTTTCAAATGACAAAAATGCGGATCGGTTTTGGGTATGTTCCTACAGAGACGATATGTATGTCACGCATGCAGGTTGGACACACCTTACTTTGGATTTGCATTGGATTAGTTACCATACAATGGCCATTTACGAATACTCTGAGAGTCCCTCTGAAACATTTCATGTAATCAAAGTATGTTCATTGGTAAGAAAATCAAGTCTAAATATTGTTAAAAGTACATATTTTGGCTCAAATGAAATTCTGAAAGATCTGAGAAGTGATGTGTGCTGACATCACAAGGGTAAAATGCACGGGGTATGGCATCATAACCAAATGAATAGTGTCCCAGACTTTGTTTTCCTTAAATCTAGGTACAGAGGGTAAGCCGGGTATCGAGGGTCAGCCGTGTTTCCTGGGGTGATATGCGCATCTCAGGTTCACAGTCGTGGTTATGTTTTATGCGCATCTCGGCCGCATCTCAGGGCGACGAATGTTTAGGCAGCTCAAAATCCCAGACGATTCTAAAATTCCGCCCGGACGCAGGTCTCAAAATGAAGACATACCACTATTTTTTGCAGCTACACAGTCGTTTTTTCTACACAGTCATAATTATAATTTTGTCACCGCTCACACCAACAACCGCGTCTCATAGCAACGTTTGCATGAGTTTTGCCCCTTACAGTAGTCTATTATTGGCCAACGAGGCTGTGATTGGAATACGGGACTAGAGCTGCCCCAATGGGACAAATCAAAATCGCCCATATTTCGGGATGTCCCGGACAATACGGGATGGTTGGCAACCCTAAGATAAAGGTATGCTAAATGGTGCGTGAGGCCATTGTCCTGTAGTGTGTTTGCAGCCGAGAGTATCCCTGATTTACGCAACCGAGAGTGTAGCAGCATCCTGGCTGGTGAGCAGGGCCTCCCCCTGGGCGCCAGGCAGCTGGGGCAGTATCTGATACAAGCTGGGAAGGGTTATGGAGATCAGACTGGTGAGAGAAAAAAGTCTCCAGTGTCCCCTCCAGCTTTGATTTAGCCAGAGGAAGAAAAAAAATGTGCCATATAAAAACAGAGGAGGACTGTCTTGAAATGCACACCTTGGTGAAAGCTGCTGGTGTATAATGTATCGGAGGTAGGCCCCTCTCTGGACTGCTGCCAAGCCTGCGGCCAATATTGGCCATCTCATTAATCCAGAGCAGGAATAATAGCTGAAGAGGAGAGGCAGGGGCTGAAACATTACCTGCCAATTACAGGGGGAAGGTGGGGTGAGGGGGTCGCGGGGAAATGCTCAACATATGGAAGGCAACCTAAGTTTGGACACCTGACCTATGCACTCGTACAACATGCTCACAGCAATGCTAAAAGGCTAAACAGAGACCATGGCTGGCTGTGGTCTTACATAATGTTCCTCATTAACCCCCCCTCCACCGCACCTCCACCCCCAGCCCCACACCCCCACCCCCACCCCACTGTGTAGCACTATGCAGAACTCCTGTCCACAGCCCAGAACCACAGCCAGCTATACACACAGCCAACATACACACCGCAAATGCTCCAACTGATTGGAAAAGCTGAGAAGTGAGTAGTATTTTTTGACACATCACTGACAGGCCACTTCATGATGTTCTGACTTTGAGGGAGGGGAGGTACACACAAACGGAGGGGATATCACGCACGAGCTGAACTTTCTCTAATCGTCTGTGCATATTCGGTAAATGTACAGTGGTGGCAACCGTACAACTTGGCTCCACTTATGAGAGTGGAGCCAAAAGTCTCATTCACACAGTTTTCCCCTTCCTCAAGGGTAGCTGAACAGCCAAAACGTCTTTAGTTTTGAGCTTTTGAGCTAAAGGACTATTTTTTTGCTGAGGATTAGAGCCATAAGTAAACCTTGTGCAAACTGCATTCCTAAATCATTACATACTTGCCTCTTAATAACTTCATACAGACTTGCCTACACTGTCTTTGATGTCACATGACTTATTTTATCTTTAAAAAATGGGCAAAACATGTTGCTATAAACAGTATTACCAGCCATCTAAAAGGCCAAAATGAATGTACTTTTGTCTGTCATAAAGAGTCATAAACCAAAAGCAAGTCTGTGTGACATTACCTAACTTGATGTGGTTTGGGGCGAGTGTGGGATGATTTAGGCATGCTGTTTGTGCAACTGAAGGCTATATGCCTGTATCAGATGATAGCACCATTAGACAGAGCTAGCAGCCAAACCTCAGGCATCAGGCATCAAACATGTCTTGGTTAATTGACCAGTCGGGAGTATGGGATATCTGGTTAATAGTGTTATTATTAGTGTTGATTTTTGGGCAAACTATTATTAGGCAGACAGTATCTGATAACCTCTTGTCTTTTTTATGTGTTATTGACATGCATGCTGCCTGCTATTGCTCATAGCAAACACTGCTACACCGTTTCTACACCGTGAGCTAGGTCAACCAAGAGATCTCATACTTGTCCAGGTGCTGATGCGGAGAGTGACTGTATTTTCCACTGGACTAGTGCTTTCTCCAGCCATTAGGACCCCAAGGTGAGTGGAGTAGGACTGAGTGTTCCCACGCTCAGTATAAAACTTAAGAGAGTGGAGACAAATCTGCTGAACTCCCTCTTAATGCACTTGCTCTGATGGTGTCCATTTATGCAAAGGGGAAACCATGAAAATACACGTAAATGCAAAAGAGCTGGTTAAGTGTTGTCTTATGCAGTTCATCTCTTGACCTGCTCCACAGAGCAGCAAGTTTGAGGAGGGAAAAACAGGCCCCGAATGGGAAAGCCAGAGAGAGGTGGAGGGAGGGCTGCTGATGAAAGCAGAACGGAGGGAATATAAACTGGAGTTGCGGCAGCTGTGTCCAGGGCTGCAGGGACGAATCTGCCGGCCAAGTTCCATGTCCGCTCTGATTATGGGTCTAGAACAATGCATCCCATTGTAGGCCTGCACTCGTGCTGCCCAAAAAGGACTCCCTTATCCCCAACCCCCAATATACCCCCCAACCTACACACACACACACACACACACACACACACACACACACATATGTCGCTGTCACTTAAAAAACAAACATTTTGGTTCTTTTTAGATTTTAACACTATTTGGTTAAAATTTAGGTTGTTTCATGATGATTTCATAATGAATTCATCAAAATTGTTACGCCCATTTTGGTCACCTTACAGCTGCATCATAACAACGTCTGCTTTCATTATGATGTCAAGATTACACTTTGGTTTAGGGAGCATTTATGTAGCAATACTATTGTAATGAAAATAGAAGCTACTACAGATGAAATGCTGCATTGCACAATTAAGTGAGAGCACTGATTAGAGAGAATTTAGAGAGAAAAAAGAAACACCCTATTCTTCTTCACAGGGGTGAGTCAGCCTCTGTAAGGTGGGTCTGACCACGTCCTATTTTAACTATTATCTGTCATTTAAAGAGAAAAACAGAGGAAGAAAGACTAAAACTGTGTTCATGCACTGCGGGTTTCTTTTCCCTATATAGTGAACGAGTGCACTTTTCGAACACACTCTACACTACTGTTATCCCGCGAAAGTCAAGAAGAGGAGCAGCAATAGAGAATGTCATGCAGATTTTAAATATTGCTGTTTATTACAGTTAACACAAGAAGAGATCAATACATTGAATGATATAGAAATATTAAGTCTGCTCAAATACTTATCATCCTGAATGCAACAAAGCCGTCTCATTGGTCCACACTGAGAGACATGACATGTGTTTATGTGACAGAGATAAATTGCCAAGATCTGGCACACTATTTAAGCAAAAGTTAGTAAAAACATAACATCCTGAGTGTCTGAAATGAACTAAACATCGCCTCCCCTTGTTCACTAGTTATCACTAGTTATACATAGCAAACACTATGTAGTGAACGAGTGAACAAGTGAACGAGTGCACTTTTTTGAACACAGCTTAACTTGAACCAGGTAGTTTCACAAGGTTGCATGCTTAAACCAACTGCATGCTTAAGTTCTCTAGCCCAAAACAAAAGAAGCAAACTCTGGACACCAGACATGCCTTTGCTGGTCATGTACATGATAAGGTTTGAAAAAAACTGTGTAAATTAGATTTTTCACTAAAGCATGTTAGTACTACAGAAAGGATTCCAACAACCTAGTTTGTTGGCTTAGCCTAAGAGTGTTAGCATGATAGTACTAGAGCAAATACTTTTGGGGTCAAGAGGGTTATTCTCTTTTTTCAGTTCAAGGGGCATGACCGAAGTCTACTAACATCAAGGGATTAGACCTTCCAAAGCTCCAGGATTGGGTCAGCACCTGGTGTTCTTATTTAATAGTATATAATAAAATTATAAACCCATTTTCCATAGTACTTTGACAGAATTGCACTTCTTTCTGTAGCAAAACTGCAAGCCATTTAGTCACTGGTTAACTATCATTTAGATATATTGTGATCATTTGGATCTGTGAAATTTGACTTGTGTTATGAGGGGAGGCGCAGGCCGCACACCTCAGTGCTTTAAGATGGATTAGATCAGGGAGGCTGCCTCAACCTATTTCATGAGTATAACTTTGTTACAGTGTACACACAATTGGGCTGGGCCTCTGTGATCTTTGTTAACTTAGTTTAAACAGTAATAGAAGACCAAACCACCTTTGACATTATAGGTGCAGGATTAGCTCTGCTTGCTCTAATGCAAGAGACCACCCCCTCTGGCAATGCCTCTTCACCTTTAAAACAGCCGGCGAGAATAATCACGTAGGAGACTAATGAGCTTGAACTCTGAGAAAACCAGGTCACGACACTCTAATGATCATTAATCGGCCCATGTCCGTCCTGAAGTACTGTGGCTCAACAGTGTGTGTGATTTAACTACTGATATACGGCAGCACCTAGGAGAAAGATGTGCAAAAAATGTGCAAAGTTGGTAGATAGAATACTTGCTAAGAAACCGTTCAGTTCCCCCATGGAATGTTTTATTACAGGATGAAGGTGTTCAGTCAGAATACCCTCTCCCCCTTACATTAAAACTTCAAAGGAGTCGAACCTGAACTCTTTCGGGTGTATGCCACACATGCACTCTCCCACTTATACTGAAGGATGACTGATCTGACCATATCACTTTTTTCCACTTCTCTGTAGACCAACATGACAGAACTCAAATGTGCATATATACAACATGTTTATAAGAAATGATCCCACACACAAGGGATGCATTCATTCTAAATAAATGAATATAATATATTATATTAAGGCAGAAGGGGATAAAAAGAGGAGGGACAGTTTGATTTTTATGAATGGAATTTGCAGATGTAGGATTATAGACTGCTGAGCTTTTATGCGTTACTGATGGAGCTGCTTCACATTTGGGGCACTACGATGTGATTGGACGCAGCTGTGGGAGAAGCCCAGAGCACCATGGGAAATGAGAGCACATCTGGATTCTAAGCATGGCGTGTGCATGCGTGTATGTGTGTGTGTGTGTGTGTGTGTGTATATATGTGTCATCACCTTTTTGCAAGTAGGCCAGAGCACCCCAGTAATGCATGAAGCAAAGGTTGCATGTAGTGAAGTGTTTGTATGTGTGCTCATTCATATACCAAGATTACACTGTGTTTAAAGTTTCACCAAGATCTTTGCCCTGTCTGTGAGAATTTGACTTTATGTGGCCATAAATAGACCAGCGGCTGTCTGTGTCATGTGTCTCTCTACTTACACATTAATGATCAAGCCAGAGTCTTCCAAGGTGAATATTTAGCGTTTCCATTTTACCTCGCACTTAAAAATAAGGTTTTCCAATGAGTAGGAGTGTCGATCCGAAGGTTTGATTCAACTGTGTTGCCATTGGTATGTTAGAATTCATTATAACTGACTTTAATAGTATTCAATAAATAAATAAAGTGCTCAGGTTTTGGCCAAAATAAAACACTATCTTTATTTTCAAAGAAAAAAATGAACACTGTATATATTCATTACAATATGAATAGTTCCTTAATTTATATTTGTGCATTTGATTTCTTTTAAATAATACTGAATCATGCCAATAAATGGAGTTGTGGTGAAATTTAAATATGTCTTCCTAAAGAATTGTAATCAAAATGAATGGAAGTTGTGAGATCACAGTTTAGAACCCAACTAATGGGGCATTGTAGTTTGCCTGAAAGTTGCAAAATAAACATGGGGGCCTTCCAGCTCTAACGTAGGCACCAGGCTCACATTAAAAAAAAAAAATCCAAGATCACGTCTAGAGGCCTGTTGTGATTCGCACCCGTCAGAGTGTCTGGCTCTTGGGTTGTTGACAAGCCTCTACAGGTTTGTAACCATATGACTGCGCAGCAGGGTCAAATTTAGGTGTGAATTAATCATTTCATTGGGGGGGTATGAAAGAATGCCGCAGGCTGGCAGCGTTACAGAAGATTTTTTTTTCTGTGTCAGCTTCTGATTGTGCAAGGCCTACCAGCATCGAGAATCTGCGACAGCTTCGATAAGACCTAAGACATGATAGACAGGATTTCACGCCTCAGGTTCTTGTATTGCGGTCCATTTCAAAACAGACAGGATAAAGCATGTCTGAGGTTGCCAAAGCAAGTTTTACAGTGAGAGATTACTGTTAGTGGCACAATAGATATGACTGCAATACTGGAAAGTACAGGAACACATACTAATGGATAAATACAAAGCATGTCATGTGCTATACTGAAAACTGGATGATTAATAAATATACTGTAAGATTGTGAAATAAACAGGATCACGTTTGTGTCGGTACTGGAGAACACCCAAGGATTTTGGTGTTTTTTTCTTTTTTTTTTTTTTATGTGCGTGTGTACGTGAACGCTTTTTCGTGGGAGAGCAGCAGAGCCAAATCTCACTAAACCTTCAGAAAGTAACAGAGCAAAAGAAAGAACATAGTCCTCCTCCCATCCCCATTCCAGCTTATTAAATGTGTGGTTAACCTAAAATAGCCATCGGTGAGGGGAAAAGAAGTTGAGAATTCTTCTGCTCTGGGTTCAGTGGTGGATCTGGAGGATATGCTGAGACTGATTTCTTGGCTCAGGCTTTCGCCATGGCAAATAAATAATGCCAGAGTGTGAGAAGTGTGTGTGTGTGTGTGTGTGTGTGTGTGTGTGTGTGTGTGTGTGTGTGTGTGTGTGTGTGTGTGTGT
>JBBIGA010000001.1:43662118-43688757 GCA_037576975.1 Alestes dentex | reverse complement strand
TCTCTCTCTCTCTCTCTCTCTCTCTCTCTCTCTCACACACACACACACACACACACACACACACACACACACACACGCTTTATGTTTCTGTCTTTAACTGTATCTGTCTCTGTTTGTATCTGTCTATTTCTCATTCTTTCTCTATATCTCTGCTCTGTTTGCGGCCTCTGTCCCTGACTCTCTCTCTCTCTCCCTCTCTCTCTCTCTGAATGTATGTTGGTAACTTTTAAAAACATGCAATCCTGCAAGTGTACAATCTTAAGCACTATGTACCATGTAAGACTGTGTGTGTACGTGTGTGTGTGTGTGTGTGGGTGTGCATGTGTTTGCGTGTGTGTGGGAGCAACCACTTCACCTGGCAGTAATTTGAGAATGCTCTGATGACTGAGTAGGGAGGGACAGAGATGAATGCAGTAAAATTACAGGAATTACAGGACAGAGCTCAGGGCTGCTCTGCAGTCATATATATTTTTTCCCAGTGTACGCTCTGCTCTGACCTGGTGACCCCAGCCGCACTTCGCTCAGGGGTCAGCAGTGTGAAACAGGCGTTTAAACGGCTAACACAGGCTTTGGAGGCCCTCAGCCCTCCCACTGGGTTGCAGCGTTCACAGCTCTGAGGCCTGTTCTCTGATGATTACTGCAGGGCTGCGCACACACACATACACATATATGTCTTAAAGCATGACGTATGTGACTATACAACACTGGTGTTGGAACAAAACCTTGTATCTACATTTTTTAATGCTTCTCATTTTTACCATAATCTGAAAACGGCAACTGCTGTTTACACCGTGTCAATATTTAATGACAACCAGATTTTTAAAAAATGGTCAAATATGCCAAAAATATTTTGTAAAAAACTCTGCAATGGACTTGAGACCTGTCTAGGGTGATTATTCATCATTTATCCTATGAATGCTTTAATAGGCTCCAGCAACCACCACAACTCTGGTTAGGATTAGCAGCTCAGATGGATGGATGAATGGATGGATATTTACAAATAAAACACTTTGTTGGTTCTGTCATTGTTGACTGCCTGTTTTGTTTGTACAATTTCAGAAAATGAAAATGTACAAACACTCACAAAAACACATGCACATGCACGCGCACACGCACACACACACACACACACACACACACACACACACACATGCATGCAGATGCCATCCCTTCCAGTACAGACACACTGACACACACATTCACAGATGCAAACACGTGCATGGGCACACTTGCGCATGCATACACACTTGCACATTATTGTTTAAAGCGTGCTGTATAAGCAGCCACACTGGGTGGATGTTTCTTTTTTCATTTATGTCTTATGCCATTTCCTAAACTAGAATAAACTCCAGTGACAATTCAAGAAGTGTTCTTGATCAGGCCGCTGGAGCAAGCAGGAGGCTTTTATGAAATCAGAAGCAGCCTGAGGAAGGGGGTACTTAAGAAATCACAATGCAGGCTTCAGGAGATGGAGCTACAAAGTGGCCTTTACAATGGATACTTTTAGAAGCTTCAAAACAGCATGGCTAACAGCTAATCATTATAAAGTTTTTGTGCTTGAGACTTTGCTGCTTTCCCCGTAACGGGCACTGCGAGGCTGCATTGCCAGAGCCTGTGTAGGATTGTGTGTCGTCGATCAATAACGCTATTAAAGCCTAATTCATTCAGCGGGAGGCAAACTCAATTTAATACAGCGGCCTTGTTAAGAGGCAGGAAGCAGCAACACATCAAAGGATGGCTTTGTGGAGAGAATATCCAAATGGGCCACTGACGCAGAGAGGAGGGAGGACCATTCAGCACACACAACACACACATCCCACAGAAGTGATAAACTCAATCTCCGTTCGCCTTCCCCTCATTCACTTTCAACACGTAGACACACGTAAAAAAAAAAAAAAAGAGCTTTTGGATTTCTCTCCAGGCAAAAGGAACAAGACACCAAATTCACATCAATTCAAAAACTCATGTGCAGCCCCAGTGTTTTGGCTTTGTGTCTTATGTTACATTGCCAGTGGCGAGATGACAACATAGGACAGACTACTGCTAAAGAGTAACAGTGCTCCGATTAGCTTAACTGCTAACAGGAGAAGTCACCATGGTCAGATGCTGGACATTTCCTTAATCATTTTGGGATGATCTTTGGGCTTTCAGAAAAACACGTGCCAGACTAGACAAGTTTTTTGGTCAGTACCTAAAGCACTTCATTACAAACAGAGCATAATTAGCTCCGTTTAATTAGATTTAGTGCAGTGTCTCTTGGTCAACCAGCCATAGATGGCTGTCACGTCACAGGCCCTAAATCACCGGCTCTTTTTTATGTGCCAAATAATCAGCTGTCTGAAAAAATAAACATCATGACATTTGTAGATGTACATTTCTTGAAATATTGTGATATTATTTTGCTATATCACCCACATCAGCATTCATCTTTAAAAACAGCAAACTTACAAAATCAGAAAACAAAAGTATTCAATATTGTTGGTTTTAACTCATAAGGATAGAGTATTACTTACATGGACCTATGGATTTTGCAATTTTGCAATTTGAAACTGCTTATTAATTACAAGATTTATAAATAAAACTGTCGAAACCCATTTCAAATTAAACCTGTCCGCAATCACTGGCTGACAATGTTAACTTCCTGAAGCTCATTTAAAAGCAGACCTAAATGTGTAAACCCCTAAACAAAAACCATTCTATACCACCGTTCCCTCACCCATAATCCCCTGCACCCCCTCTTTCACACAGCCCTGTTACTTTACGATGCTCTGCTTCCTAATAAACTTTTGTGGTGTTTGGAATCCATTAGGAGCAATATCCCACTTTTCAAAACATCCTGGCACATTTGTGGGAGGGGAGTGTGGATGCAGACAGGGAGGGGCAGAGAGGGGCCGACTGTGGCCATTTCCACACCTATTAAAAATACACATACACACACAGGGAGGGAAGGAGGGAGAGAGAGAGAGAGAGAGAGAGAGAGAGAGAGAGAGAGAGAGAGAGAGAGAGAGAGAATTTGAGAGGGCCATAATGTGAGAAAAAGATAGAGGAAAGTATGTTAGAAAGAGAGACATAGAGAGGCATAAAGTAAACAAGTGAAAAGAGAGAGACAGAGAGGGATATTGAGAGAGACAGACTAAGTGAGAGATATTCTTCCTCTTCTTCTTCTTCTTTTTCTTCTTCTTCTTCTTCTTCTTCTTCTTCTTCTTCTTCTTATTATTATTATTATTATTATTATTATTATTATTATTATTATTATTATTATTAATTCTGTTCAAGTGATATTATTTAATTTATGTTACTAGGCTATATTTGCAAATGATTATTGTTGCTATTTTGCTATGATTAATATTGTCATTATTGCTAAAATTGCCATTACTTCCACAAAGTAAGTTCAGCTTTAGACTTTGCTGTGCTTTGGCAACATTGTTCTTAAAACAGTGAGGCTAATTAAGCAACTATGAATTTGGAATTGAGTGCAAGATAGAAGAGAACCAAAGACAGAGATGGAAGAATGTGGGTGAGAAAGAGACAGACAGAGTGAGAAAGTGATAGAGTGTACGTGAGAGAAAGAAAGAAAGACAGAGAGAAGGAAAGAAAAAGAAGAAAAAGAAAAGTATGCTAGAGAGCCAGGGATAAAAAGTGAGAGAGAGAAAGAGAGGGCAGGGGAAAGAGGGGAAAGAGGGGGGAGAGGTTTTATAGCTCGAAGCTGTAATAAATCATTGACACGATTGCTGGAAATACTCTTTCTAGAGTCGTATCAATGTCTAGGTTATAGAGAACTCTAATAAGAAAATATATTAGGAAAGATATGAAAACATACACAGGCCAGAGGAATGAGCTTACAAACTAAACAGGCACCAGACATGCTTTCATACAGTGCTCAGCCAGCGTCCGCACTGTTAATACAGGCCCTACAGCAACGTGTGTCTGAAGGTGGTGCGCAGGCCCACACAAACTTCAAACAGCTTCACACACAGAAGGCACTCGGCTGTCCCGCCAATTGTTCCCAGAGCGTAAGAGATGGGCTCTATCTGGCCAAACACTGGAGCTTTAAGACAAATAGCTGGCAGGGTGCCTGGAGAGTCTGGGAGGAGAAAGGCGTAAGATTACACACAAAGCTGGAGTAAAGGCCGCTTTAAGGGGGGAAAAAAGAAAAGGAAAAGAAAAAAACACAGCACAGCACTTTCAACAATGCTGCTTCCCGCCAGAGAACACCAACAAAGACGCTTCCTCTCTGCGTGCCCCTCGCATGTGTCCTCTCTTCCTGTTTTAGAGCAGGACCAACGCTCAGCCATGCGCCTGACGCACACACTTCACCCCTCCACACACACACACACACACACACGTGTTCACCCGTACACACTGTGCACAACCTTCACTTAACCCTCCACCACCTGACCCACAGAACATCCCACAACACAGCGAAACTCCCCCGAGATACACACTTCCTCACACAGACACCAACGTAAAACTTAAACTTTCCAGCACTGCCACCCATACAGTCCTACGCAAAAGTCTTAGCCCAACCAAAAGAACTGTTTAAAACTGCTAACCCAGGTAGTGAGTATGGCTTTGCTTATAAAAACACAATACAGCATTTAGAAATACCATGAAACATACCCACAAATTTCACAAATATGATGATGGTGTGAAGTTACGAAAGACCCAGGTTTTTCCCTCTCTGTTTAATGCAGTCCAACCAGTAATCACCAAGACAAGTGATGAATTAATTTAATGAAGCACTGATTATTCACATCAGGTATTGGATGAAGACTGTAAATACTAGGCTGTCTTAAGGACAGGTCTGGAAATGGTCAAGTCACTCCCTTAAAACATAAAGGAGGAAAAATCGTTCTCTGGAGTAATGCCACAGAACAAGGGTGCCCAGTCCTGATACTGAAGACATAATGAGTTCACATCGAACACAACAGATTTTAATATTCAGATGTTTCCTGAATCAGTTGTTTTAGATTACAATGCTTAAAATAAGTTGCCACAAAATTCATTTCATGGAAGAACCTTTTTACCTTTCTAAAGTATATAATGAAGACTCTTGATGTGTTTCACATAATGTAAATACTCCTTACCAGTTTATGGGGTCTTCCTAGAATCTTTACATTATGTAGAGGTTCTTCACACTTCACACGTATTATCTCATTGTAAATATCCACCAAAAGGTTCACTGTTGAGCCTGAACTTGTTCTTCTTCAATAAACACAGAACTCTATTTGATACCATTTTAAGAACATAGGGTTGTAGCTAAACTCCACAGAGTGGTAGATCTCCAGGCATCCCTGCCACTAAAGATCCACTTTTAGAACCTTTCAACGGACAGTTTATGCCACTCCATTTCAGGTTTTATACCAATTAAAGGGCTCTTTCAGAAGCATTATATCTAAGGAACCTTTTTTAAAGAACCTTTTTTATTTTTTAGAGACTTTTTACAGACTTACAGACATAAATATCACAAACCTTTTCTTACTGCCCAGGCAAATAGTTTTAAATGTAATTCTCTTAGGTGGCCTATATACTACATGCCACTTTTGCACAGTATTGTGTATTGTAGATACTGATGGATACAGTACTAACAACCATAGAACTCGCAAAGTACAATTTATTCAGTTTTATAGATCAGTATCAGCTATCTTTTCCATCTGCCATTAAAGAGCAACATCTCGCTTTACAATTGAGAAATAATGTGAGAGGGCAAATAAGTCAACTATATATACATGACAACCCTGCATGGAGCCTTCATCCCTAAGTCTTTATCTTCTGAGCTTTCCAGGCAACGAAACTTGATGGAGGAGGGGGACTCTGGCTCATAAAAAGAAAAGAGAAAAGGAGAACACTCGAACTTGAGGGTAATTACGGCACAGGCGAATCAGAACATTTGAGAGTGCGTTGGAGGGCCAGATGTGTGAGGAATGTTTGTGGGCTGGGGCTGGAAGGGGGTTTAAAAGAACAGCCGAGTCGCACCGCCTGCAGATCGTTAAAGAGCTGACGAGCCTCCAGCGGTCTACTGTGCATTTTATACCATTTTACTGAAGGCCACCGGCTCCACAACCATTATACACTTTGGATCTAAGAGCTGTTTGCAAAGCTGCCGATTCCAAATCTAAAGTACAGGGGTTTTCAAAATCTCTCTTTCTAATAGATGCAACACAGCAGCGACAGAAAACTGACTGAACTATGTAAAAGGTTTTAACAGATAAGGGTGATACTGTCAAGTTGAAGATCAAAATCCAGAAACATGGCAATGGCCCAGAAGCTTTATTTTGTATGATTGGTCTTCCAAGAAAAGAGTTAGCTGAGGCATGATTTCATCTCTTCCTAATATAAGCAATGGACAAAACAAAGGAATCCATGAGACTCATCTCAAAAAATTGGCCACCTCACCCCATCACTGATCCCCCTTCCCAAGCCCGGGATAGTCGATCAGTTGGTGTCTGAAGTTTGATTCTTCAGTTTTGAACTGAGGCTACAGGGCTAATGTAGCTAACAAGCAATAAAAGCTTATAGCCCCAATTAGCATCATGCAAACGGCATGCCTGAATCATCAGAAATCAGACACAAAGTAAGCTATATAGCTATAAAATGGTAGTATCTATCTTGAAGCTGTCTTTGTTTGAACTTTTGTGTAAATAAAACAGTATATCATACAGAGGCAGAAACCACACTAGCTAGTCTGCTTGAGGTTAATAATTACTCAATACGGTTTGCCGTCTCTGAACACAAATCTGTGATCTTATATCTTAAGTCAAGCACCTTGGTCCCCCACCTCCCCCACGGCTGACCCCCCTTTGCAGGCCCATCAGTTATGTGATGCTGCACTGAGCAGCACTCCAGAACTCTTTGTGTTTGTTCAGCTGTTTCAGGGCCTGCCACAGAAGCCCTGGGAGGCTGGACAGAATTCATAACCTCTACTCATCACATGAAAGAAAAGAGAGAAATGCAGAGAAAGGGAGGAACGAGACACAGATGGAGAAAGGAACGAGTTGAATGAGGAGTAAAGACACAACGTTTTCATGTTTTTTATGGTAGAACAGGAGATGTTACAGGAAAAACATTCTAAAATGTTCTGCATGAACTCACTCACTCTCTATAAGTGTTCACAGTGCCTGCTTTATAAATTAGAGGTATACAAACTCTAGTAAAATTGTACTTGATTTGGCCTGGTTTAATTAGGCCTCATAAGAATTAAATTATTTTTGTAAAAATTATACTGCAAATATGAGTACAGTAAGAAATTTAGTTAAGATCTTTTAACTGTGAAAAAATCACTGTAGTTCACAATGTTGAGTAGTTTATTGCTTTTATGGATCAGCAACAAAACACCAGTACACCAATGTTTAATAGATAGTTTAATTCATTCTTATTAAATAATGAAAATAATCGGTTATTCCAACAACACTTTGTGAGTACTAGGCTACAGTTACCAAGCAACCTGATTACTTCAGTAATTAGCTCAGTGGTTGTTAATAACTTGGTACAGTCAAACAGAATTCAAGTTATGTTGCAGTCCTATGCCTGTGTATACTGAGTAGTTTCTACATGGCTCAGTCATATTTTAGAACTATCTAGGTCTAATTCTGAACCAGATTTTAATCAAGATGAATCTATGATTCACAATAACTTCTGAGTAGACCTACAAACCGCCACATCTACATGCAGTATTTCACATATTTTGAGCACAACTGAAGTTTGATCCAGTCACGGACCACTTTAAAAAAAGAAGCCTCCTTTCGAGAAGTATGGCACCACTGATGAAGGAATGAGTGCTCTGTACTGCTTTTTCAAGCGATGATGACAGATACACATGTTTTCATAAGTGCTTAAAAGGCAATCTGGGTTCCACTGTGCAAGGCAAAATATGAGTCAATGTACCCATTGAGTGGTGGATTTTATAGGCTCCCAAACCTCTGAACCTTTCCCCAGTCACCCTTAAGGCCAATCCACAGCCTCTTTCTCCATCCTGTTGTTTTCCATCCTTAAAGCATGGCGCGCAGCCTTACATAAGTGTCTTGTCAGCAGCGCACACTTCCCAAAAACATTTCCTTGTGCAAATATTATGGGATGGCAGAACCTGGATGAAATCACCTGGAGGCAAGCAATAAAACTCATCCCTGGGCATCCAAAGAGTTGTCAGACCAGCTTGTCCGAGGCCACAAACCAGCCAGCCATGGGGGGCAGTTTATACATACCATTTTTGGCCTAATATGTTTATATAAGCACATCATGTGTCACTAAGTCAGACCTGTGGGTCTGCCCGAGTAATTGAGCAATGAAGAAAAAACAAAAGGCGGGAAACTCCACATCGTTGTTTTTTCAAGAGCCAAATCATTTGTAGGCCTAGATTTGTGAAAAGGCTGAAATTTCAGCCTCACTTGAGTGGAGAAACTCGAACCCTTGGTCCAGCTGTCTGCATACTTCTGTCCCTCAGAGTCTGACCGTTCTGCTCACTCTTTCACTCCATTCATCTCTCTATCCATCCATCCCTCCTCACCACTGTCCCTTATCAAGTCAGGTGATCGATTGAAAGACACACCCAAACAAAACATGTCTCAGAGTGTCCAGCAGTATGCCGAGATCCTCAGATTTCCCTTCAACTCTTCCTGAATGAGCAGTTGTGACAAGCTGTCTCCACCAAACAAATCTGTCATTGTGGAAAAGAGTTGCAGTCTATCTCCACAAACACAGAACCGAGAACTGAAACACTGCATCCTAATATATAGTAACATTAGGTATATTCATGCTGCACTGTGGTAAATGAGCTACAAAACGTTTGAATTGAGCGTTTTTGAATTGAAACTACTATACTCAGCCCATCTTGACTATAACACCACATGGACATGAAAACATTGTAAAGCTAATCTAGTAACGGAAGCTTATATTCCAACAATTAGCTCACCTGCAGTTGTTACATAGCTAAAATAGACATGCTAATGTGGTTTCTGACACATACTGTCATCTATAAAATGAACCAAGTATGGCCTTCATTTAGGCTTTAAGCTTGTATTATTTTTGGCTATGTGACTTACTGTGTCTTTTGTATAGATAACACTACATCATATAGCACAGAAAGCCTATTTCACTTAACTACTCAGTGCTGATAAAAGTGTGTGAGTAACTAGGCATGCATTTTGCGCAATGCTAAATAAGGGGTTTAAGCTTGCGTTATTGTTTGCCGGGCTTAATTTATGCCGGAACAATCCTCCACCTTCCAATCTGGATCCAGTACCTGTTTTGGTGCATCTAGCACCGTGTTATCTAGCACATACATTATATTCATGCATCAGTCTGCAGAGATCTGTCATGGATATTCTCAATATATAGCATAAAGTTTGGGCAAGTGCCATGGCATGCATTTATATTTACGTCATTTAGCAGATGCGACTCCATAGCGACTTCCATTCCATAGCTGCAGGGAACAGTCTCCCTGTAGCAACTTGGGGATAAGGGTCTTGCTCAGGAACCCAGTGGTGGTTTACTGAAGGTAGGATCTGAACCCATGACCTCTTGGTCCAGAGGCAAGTATCCTACCCAGTAGGTCACCACCACCACCATTTATAATTAACTCTCAATTTGCTGTCAGAGACCAGGAGATTAGGCCTTTTTTTGACAACAGAAGGCTGTATATATATAAGAAAAAAGGGAAAAAAGAAAAAAATTGTGGCACAAATCCCACTGACAAAAAGGTACAAAGGGGCTATGCAAACACAAGGCTAGGAGCTAAAGTTGCAACCACAAACAAGACTACTGGCAGAGGATACAGTGAGGTCAGGTTGTCCATGAAATAGGAGTAAGTAGCGTGGCTTCTGGATGAGCATTAATAGGAGTTGGATCTTTCAGAAGACAAGAAAGACATTTTGTGTCTGCCGATGCATCCTTTTTTTTCCGGGAACCTCCTCTTGCTCTGCCAACCTGGATTCATCCCCTGGGATCTTCCAGATACTCATCCTTAACAAATTAGGCCCTGCTTGTTAGCTACTTCAGCCCACATTTGTGCAAAACTAAAGAAGCAAAAATGGCTTTGCTGATCCAGTACATTTGTGGTAAGGGTAAAACGGTGTTTGTTAGGTTTTTGGCTGAATTGTCACTTTAAAACTAAGCATACACTTAGTTTTTTCTTCCTCCAGCATAAAATGTTTGTTCCAACATGCAGCTGCATGTGCATATTGCACATACACTGTAAGGGCAAAAGTCAAACACAAGTTCTCTCCTCTCCGCGTTCATCAGTATGAGAGTGTGTGGTTTTGAGTCAGATGAGAGGTTGGTACATAGTGACTCACGGCTGATGTCACCAGTCACACTGATGTTATTACAGCCGCAAAACACTCAGTCTCAAATAATGTGCTTTACATAGAAAAAAACACCGTTCAGCAGAAGTCAAGGGTGAGCAGCAAAACACTGCAATAGACGTGCACAGGAGAAGGAAGAACTGTGAACGTGAAAGAGAAGTGAGAGAGCGTGCTCTACCAAAACTCGAGTGACTGTTTGTCATCTGCAGAAGCTGTTACAGCAAGTTTGGTGTGTGCACATCTGTGCCTCTGCATTCATTTCCTCTGGTGTGCAGGGCTGTGTATATAGTATGTGGTATCAGGGTAACACACTACAGCATGGTTAAAATATCACACGTGAAACTGCTGGGTTTATTCTGTGAAGTTAATAAATGTGCCCTTAAATGATCTCATTTCATTATATAGAGAGTTACATAAATACTTTAGAAATTAGAATACTTTAGAAATGTTTGCTGCATCATCGAATAGCATCGACAATAATATTAGACAACAGTGTTTCCCTATAGAAGAACAAAAAGACCTGTGGTCCAAAATCAATTATATTAGAAGCTAATGTTGTCAGTTGGCTTCTATTATAAGTGTGTTTTAAGTTAATGAGTTTATGCGTCCCACACTAATAGGGAAACTTGTCCAAATGAATGTCCATGCTAATCAGTGATATGATACAAATGCAGCCTAATATTGTCAAAGTATTCCTTTAACTGTGGCAGAAATGAAGGCAAAAACAAACTACCAAATCAGTCAAGATTTTGGAAAATAGTGACTTACTTTACCTCTAAAAGCAAACACACAAACACTCAACCTCCTATTCTTGTTCCCTCTTATCGAACTCTAAACTTTAAGTGTCACACAGTAGCAGCCTTATCAGGCAGTTAACTGGATGCCCATATCGCCCTCCCCTCTGTCACACGCAGTGAATTAGGGACCTTGTGCAGGACAATAAGGAATTGTCTCTGAAGGTTTATAATTGTCCTCAAAACCACCCCCGCCAGCAAATCTCAGCTGAGAGGCGAGAGCAGACGAAAGAGAATAAAGAGTGGGAGAGCAGTGCTGATAGAATAGGCTTATCTAATCTGTGTGTGTATGTGTTTGTGTGTGTGTGTGTGTGTGTTTGTGTCTGAGTTTGTGTGTGTGTACGTGACAGAGGCACCACATTTTTTTCCCCTAGATTATTTCATCTGTGTAGCATGATGACTAAGCTGTTACGGGCATGAATAACTCCACTTTCAACCTCTGTCTCTCTCTCTCTCTCTCTCTCTCTCCCCCTCAGTCACTCTCTACCAGAGTAAGGGCACTTTCTCGTGGTGGCTGGCTTTGTGCGATGATGGACTGGCAGAGCTAGATGTGGCAGGGTAGAGGAAGTGCTTGGAGTGTTTGGAGGAGACGAATAGATGGCAACCAGCAGATGTTTCAGCTTTAGTTCTTTTGGCTGGAAAGGGCAATTATGAGTGACTCTTTAATGACGCTGGCAGACGCCCCATAAACCTGGTTCAATGGAACAGCTCCTCATTAGGGTGACCTATGAAAAAAAAAAAAATACTGCAACCTGCCTAACTCCTCCACCCCTCCTCAACGTCATGGCAACAGGAAGTGCAGGTCCCGTGGAAGCTCGGAACATACAAATCCTTGTTACTGTAAGTGTGTGTGCCTGAGTCTGAGAGACAGAGAGAGACAGAGAGCATGTGTGTGTGTGAATTATCGGGGGTCTGATGTAACACCGGAGCTCCAGACTGAGAGCGAGTGTGTGGTATGATTATGATGCATCTTTTCCATTCTGGAAGTCTGTGTACAGGGATTTTGGGAGCTGGCAGGACAGACCAAAGTGAAGGGGGATGGGGAAGGGGGGGGCAAAGGGAAAGTGGCTTAAGGCAGGTGCTGGCACATTAAACAACTCTGTTAAGAGCCCAATATAAGACATCCTGTAATTTACACGTCTGATTTTCCCCACGCGTTTATATATATTAGCCTCACTGGGTGTCATAAACCTTCATTTACTGGCTGCAGTGCTAGGCCAAGAGCTGAGCACTGACAGGGCCACTCCTGAGGAGGTGTCTGGAGATGGCAAAACCTGCCCTTTACTCTGAATGGAGCCGATCAGGTTAAATCATGTATGAGGAGCTTGCTTCCTAACTCCTGCACTAACCTATGAGGCTAAAGTAGACAGCAAGTAATGGAAGGTCCCAAGTTACCAAGTTATAGAATTACAGACGTCAAAAATTGTCAAAGTAACTGTTTTCATCAACAAAGAGTTGTATAAAGGCTAGTCCTTTAATAGTCCTATTTACATGCACATCCATATTGTCTTCATGATGGTAAAGGTGTCCTTCATGACACCCTCACAGTTTATCCCTGTTTGAGTTAAAAAATATCTGTGCTCCTCCCTTCTCCTTCTACTTAAATATCATTATAATAATTATAGAATAACTATATACATTCTGGATTAAATAAGTGACATCGATGGACACCGATTAGCCCTAACACCTCATGTAATGCTGTGTTGGTCCCCCTCATGATGCACAAATGACTCTAATCCATTAAGGCATGGACTGCACACAACCTCTGAAGTTGTGATGTGGTATCTGACACCAAGACGATAGCAGGAGATCCTGTAAGTTGCCTGGTGGGTCCTCAATGGATCAGACAAGTTTGTCCATCACATCCTATAGATCAGTTTGAAATCTGGGGAATATAGAGGCTAGGTCAGCACTTTGAACTCTTTGTCATTTTCCTATAACCATTTCTGAACAATTTTTGCAGTCTGGCAGGGAACATTATCCCGCTAAAAGAGGCCACTGCTGTTGCCATGAAGGGGTATTCTTGGTCTGTAACAATGTTTAAGTCGGTGGTGCATGGTGGTCAAAGTCACAGGACCCAAGATTTCCCAGCAGAACATTGCCCAAAGCATCACTTCCTTAGTCTATTGTTAGTTACTAACCACTGCATACTGGGAACAACCCACAAGATGCTCTGATCCAGTCGTCTAGACATCACAGTTTGGCCTTTTTCAAAGTCAAAGCCTTTTTCTTACATGTTCCCATTTTCCTGCTTCTGCCACATCGACTTCAGGAACTGACTTTTCACTTGCTATCTACTAAGTCTCACCCCTTGACAGGTATCACTGTAACGAGATGATCAATTTTATTTACATTACTTGGCAGTGGTTTTAATGTTGTGGCTGATCAGTGTATCTCGTCCTCTCTGTAAAAGTCTGAGCCCTGTCTCTTTTTCTAAGTTGTGTTTGTACTGGTGTCAAAAAGCTGTGTGTTACTACTGAACGAGCCAAAACAAATTCACAAAAGGTCCATGTGCAAGCCAGTGAAGCAATCTAAGTATTTACGTCTTAAAATCTGTCTCAGACAGCCCAGCCAATATCAGCCTGGACCGCATGTTTTAATCGGGATAAGCTTAGGTCAACTGAGACCTTAGTCAGACAGCAGGAACAGACCCATGGCGTTCAGACAACCATAACTTAGTGATACTACCAACCTTAGTCCTTGGTGTGAATGTAGTTGATGTGGGCTAAAACTGTGTGAAGTTCTTAAATAATCTCCAAAAAGACTTATTATTGGGAAAAAAAACAGCATGTTACAAAGCTAAAAATAGCACCAGCCGCCATGTCATACTGGAGCCTGAGGTTTGTCTGTACCTTTTTGAATACGTAACAGGTTACTATTTACATAGATAACAGCATGTGATGTAGTGTCAGAAACCACACAAGCAGGTCTCTTCGAGATTACTTGCGGTGTGGAATAGGCTCCTAAAAAGTTTTTTATCACTTTTTAGATACATTTAGATCCCAGTTTCAGTGCATCTTGGCTAATAAATGACTTTGGGTTAAGGAGAAAACTGTGTAAATTTGATTATTGGCTGAACCATTGCTTTAAGCTCTGTGGCAGCAATGTTAACTGTGTCTTTGCCTGGACCCTCTCAGACCATATATCTCCCACTCTCACGCACTTTGGCAAAGCTAGGCTTCAGACCTGTCTTTCTGGGTTAAACCGCTGGCACGCGGGAGCTCTTGGCATAGTGTCTGCTATTGAGTTTTCATGAAAGTAGGTCACTGCAAAGCTCCCGTTGGACGAGTGCGGGGGAAGGAAAATAAACGAGCAGATGAATGAAGGAAGAGCTCGCTCGGCGCCCTATGGGGAGAGGAGATACCAGCAGCTTCCTTTCCACAGGACAGCAGGACAGGATGTCGCCCGCTATTATAAAATCCCTCTTATATCCCTGTGTCTCTCTCGCTCTCAGACACAGAACTGCATGTGTTACTCATTACTGGCAGTGTTCTGTCTATGGGTGGCCACGCTACAGATTGCTAGTTTTGCTACAGCAATGTGGCCTATCATCTGAATTTTGCTGTTTTCATAGTCATGTCATTTTTAGAGGAGCTCCCAGTCTATTGGCCCCTGGTAGAGCTGGGTGGCACAGTTGAGCTTTTTAGAACTTACTTCCCCCGTAGCTCTATGCAACAGTTCTAGTCTTTTAGGATATAATACTACCATGAAGTTGCCAAAAGTGACCCTTTCAAAAGGTCCATCACTCCAACAAACCTTTTTGGCACCTTCTTTTTTTTTTTAGTGGACTGAGCTCCATTAACTAAAGTAGTCCTTAGTTTGAAGATGTAAACTCTTTGAACATACTCAACACATCGCACATGTGAGCAGATGAAGAGATGAATGAGCCTCAAGAACAAACATGTTTACTGCCTAGATGCTTTCACTGTTGTGGTCGCTGAGGACAGATGTGACGACCGAATGATAGTTAGCAGTGCTCAATAATTCCAGCACACACACACACGAGCAAACACACACACACACACACACACAAACAGGCACACACATATTTCACAATTTAAAAAATCAAAACAACCCAAGTATTGAAAAGAACCACCTCTTAAAATAAAATTTAGTTCAGGCTAAAAGCAGGCAATCAGTTATCAGCGCATATTTATAGGCTTGGAATGTGAAGCAATAGAGCAGTAGAGGCGATTCTAAAAGCAAAGGGCATAGTCAGATGGCTCCACCACACACAAGCTGAGGGTTCAGCAGTGGTGCATATGTCTACCACATGTAGGAAAATGAAAGGAGCAGAAAAAAGGTGTGATATATCTGTGAAATCATTTTCATCACAATCCAACCCAGAGCATGTGTCTTTTAACTGGTGACATTTACCTAACACTTCATTTCACTCTGTCTGATCTCTGGAGTCTCTGGAGCGTTTTCCAAATCACTCAACGATGATCAGTCCTTGATAAATGAAACTAGTGACAGAATAAGTTAGACACAGCTACCTTCAGCTACTGCGAGCAAATTCATCACAACTGAGTAGTCCTCCAACACCCCGAGGTTGTTTGACGGAAACGGTACTAGTCTTAGTACCCAATGTCCAGTGACAGTAAATTTTTAACTTTCAAATTGAAAATACTGGTATCTGATTGAATACTATGGATCCCATCTCTTGTCTGTCAACAGACAATATTGCCTATACAAGAGTCCAGCCTTTAAACAAGCCCTTATAATAAGCGCTATTAGCTTCTGCAGAGACACATGCCAGCTCGCCATGTTTATTAAAAAAGAATGAACTAAGTTGTCCTTGTTGGCCCGATAGCATGAATCCTGTTTGAATTCTCATCTTATATGTGTGCATCTATTCTATATATGCCTTGCAATGTAGCATAAGATAAACAAAGATCAATCTGCATTATTTTACATGAATAGCCTGATTGATCAAAATGTCTGTAGAAACAAACATATTATACTGCATTCGGTCAAAATATTCGCATAGTAAAAGCCAGTGTAATTAGGCAGATGACATTTTTCTCATCTTTTACCCTTCTGTGATATCAGTGTTGCAAAAGTCAATATCATAATACCATCTAAATGAATAGTTTGGTGAAAAATCTACACAATTTCCCACTTACTCCAGTCAATCTGCCAAGTTTAGTGTCCAAACTTTGCTTCTTTATTTTAGTGTTAAAGCTACAAGACCAATGTTTCTAACAAGCACCAGTCAGCTGTCATTCAAATAGCCCGAATCATTTTCCTAAAAAATCAGAACCTCTCTCAACCCACACTAACCACAACTAGATCTTCATTAAGGGGGCAAAGACTTGTAGATGTGGTTCAGGCCTCTAATTCATGGCTGCTTTGTGAATACCAGTCTAAGAGACTGTCTGTATCAGTGAAGTTTTGTTGATTTTTATAAGCTCTCAGCAAGTCATTCTGAGTCCTAAACCACATCCACAGGTCTGCGCAACCTTAATGAAAAGCTTTGGGAATGTATTCTTATGGAAACATTTTGGGTGACTATTGAGTTCTACTATTTGTTAACGACTTTGGCTTTGAAGTCGTAGTTCTAAATGAAAGAAGTAACATTTTGTCAAGTTGTTTTTGCTGACTGAATGTATCTGAAGTGAGCATAAGCATAATTTTAACGTGTATGGGTAGCATCGTGGGTAGGTGTAGATGTGTAAGTTTGAATTTGTGCTGAACTACTTCTTTAACATCCAACGTATTGCACAGCCCTAGTAAACAGAAAGGTAGAAATTGTAACCAGACGATGGCTGACATTTTCACCAGAAGCACATCGCTCAGGCTGAAAGAAGAGACCAGGGAGGAGAAAGAGAGGGGCACAAAGACAGGAATAATGGGGGGGAAAGGGCGGTACAATGTAGGAGCAGATATTAATCAGATTATCTGATTACACTAAAATGAAAGCGCTGAATTGGATACAGGCTATTGTAAAACTCCCTCCTGTCCCAGGACAGATGGGCCGACAGAAAAAACACTGTTTTTACATGACACAACCACGGGTTTAGATTACACACTACACACATGCGAACAGGTGTGCTAGATAATACTGTACAGAGATTCAATTAAGTATTGTGCATGTGTACACACAAGTGAGTGCACACGCACACACACACAACTCCAATCACAGACTTACATACACATGTCTGAAAATGTGATCCTTCTTCCATGGACTGCACACAGAGAGTATGTACACTGGCCTCAGTTACTATCTATTTTTCATATCCAGGTACAGTAAGTTAATGTGAGCAAGGAGCACACTTCCATCGCACTTTCGGTTCAGTCAAAAACACAAAAGAAATACTCACACTTACGAGCATTTGAAAGCAACTCTATCAGTACACACATAAATAATCATTTCCTCCTTCACTACGCCCACACACACCAAAATAGGCCTCAGTGTGTGTAGGAGCATTACAGGCGATTCGGTTACTTGCTGCAAAGGGGCCAAAAATTCCCCCAACGTTCACATGATTAAGGTGTTCTAACCATAGATAAAATATGTGCATTGTTAGAAGGTAGTGGTTTTTTGGGGTTTTTTGTTTTGGTTTTTTTTTTGTTGTTTTTTTTTTTATTTAAAGGTCACAAATATTTGTACTTCTCTTACAGAGGTCAAGGTTTGATCAACAAAATTACGTGCCTATGCATGCGTGTGTGCGTGTTTGTCACACACTGATTTATTTGAATGATAACCTGGCGGTCTTTATTTACTGTCTGTTTCAGTGAAACTATAAGAAAAGCAGTACTGATGGAAACAGGTAATATAAGTATTACAGCATGTAGTTGCAAATAATAATAATAATAATAATAATAATAATAATAATACACACCATACATATGACTTATGTAAACCCAAGTATGTGCATTTGTTAAGTATGCATTGTCTGTATTCATCTAGAGTGATCTTGATTATCAGTGAGGGGAAAAAAAAGAGAAAATGTATTGCTCAACTCTCATATCTGAGTCAGATATGAGCAATAAGTTAAATGTGTGCTTGCAGGGTGAAACTGTAGCGGCCAAGTGTTAAAAACAAGCCTTCATCACTGCAACAGAGTGCAAAAAGCAGAAGGGAAAGAAGAAGTGGGGGGGACAGTGTGGCGGCTAAAGGGAACTGAGAGAAGTCCAGTGCAACAACATCTGCTACCGCTCCAGCAAAACCCAACCCCTTGCCCACCACTCTGTTTGTCTCTGGGTCACAAAGAGGGCCCAAAACACAAATACACACGCACATACACACACAAAGTCACTCATGGCAATGGGAATGCGCAGAGAAGTAAGTTAATAGGTAAATAGGCTATGCTCCATATCTGATTTGGCGTCAGCGCGGCCGGCTTTTTGGGGAGAATAATAAACGGGAGTGACACGAATCAATATTATCTTTTCATTCACGGGGGAGAAGAAAATAACTAAAGAGAGGCCACAAAAAGAGAGAGAAAGAGCGAGAAGAGAGGGAGAGAAAGCCCCCTTCTGACTCCCTCTAACCCATCCATGTCTCCCCTGCTTTGCCTGGCCTCTTGCTTGGCAACTAAAGGTCCCTCACAAAGAATTTCAGCGTCTGGCCAAAGGCGAAAGCCCGGCGGAGGCCCCGCCCCCTGCGCGGGAATCATTGGTTGCCCCTGGAGACCGCACTCCAAAAAGATTCCATCAATTTCTAAGAACTGGAACACGCTATGTACAATATTTGACGAACATTTGAAGCGCTGAGTGTTGTTTAAGCATGAAACATGTGGCCTAAGCATGAATGCCTATGTATGAGAGTGGTTTCCAGCCACTGATGCTAATGCTAATGTAGACTAAGATGCTTAAAAGGGTCTATTGAGCACATTCATGTCCTCAGCTCATTAGTAGTCACGAAATCCCCTTCGCCTGCTGCACTGCTTTCTATTCTATACTCTGTTCCTCTCTCCCTCACTCAAATGACACACACACACACACACACACACACACACACACACACACACACACATGCTCACTGAGAATGAAGACAGATTCAAAAGGATTTAATCTGGACTGTTGTAGAATGAACACAGAGACAGCACACCACATGCTTTACTGAGACACACATACTGTATGCTGCTGTACTAAAAGTTACTCAATGATAAGGACCAAATCACATTCACATGCCAGTATCGTAGCTTTCTGAATGGCTGTGGGATAAATAAAGCCTTACAATGGGCACTGGACTGATTCAGTGGATAAAAACCTGACAGTGGGGAAAGAGGATTGGTTTAATCCCTTAAACTGAAGGCTTATTACTCAGTCTATAATATTCAGTTTTATTCATTAAGCAGAATTATAAGACTTTTTATGTCAGTAACTACAATCAATTATTTGATAACTGCTACCCAGACTCTGGAGGCCTCCATGGCATCTCCACCATCTTGTCTTTCAAATTCCAGTTAATAACATATCTTTTCACTCCATCTTCTGCTGTTCATCCTGATGATGGTAATCTTGGTGAGCCTATTCCATCTACAGTCCAATGTTTACGCAGTATCTTTAGTCCATAGCTGTGTCCTCACTCTTCTCTTTTGTGAACATCTTATTATCTTGTGCTTTTGTTATCGTTTTATAGTTTGGCAAATCATCAGATTTACACAATTTCCCACTCTCCCCATGTGTGGCTGATCAGCCAGGACATGTAGGGAGTCCACATTTTGCTTCCTAAGGTTAAAGGTGGAGTAATTAGACGAACACTGCTAACACTACAAGTCAATATTCACCCAAATCATTGTCATTAAAATACTTGAAGACCCCAAAACCTCTCTCAAACTAAGATGGAACACCCAGGTCTACCTTTGCTGACCCTAATGAAGAGCTGGATGCAATTTGAGTGGATTAAGAGAAAATTGTGCAAAACAGATTTTTTCCCAAACTGTTTCTTTAATGCCGGTTGCAATTTTTGTTAGGTCTTTGGTTTGTTACAACATGTTGTAACTTTCATATAGTAAGCAGTCCTACATTGCTACATTGATTGAATGATGATTAATGGTGATGATGATGATGATGATGATGATGATGATTTCTACTCTTATATGCAAGTTATGCTGCTATGAGAGTGATGTGTTGGCCCACTTATGGACCCTGGCAGTTTAAGGGGTCAGTATTTTCCAGGCAGACAGACACGCACAGGGTCCAGGAGAAAACGCTTAAGAAGAACCGTGTGTTCTTCTCCAAAGCTGGATTTTGCCCTCATCTCTGCTTTTATCTGTGTGCTGGCAGAGTCATCCATCTATAAACAAGAGCACACCGCTGAGCACACCGCTTTGCCCACTTCACAACTAATCATACATATTCCTCAGTTCTCTTTTTCCCCCGCCATCAGGGCTGTGATGGGCCAAAGCCACAGGCGTGCAGGAGAACCTGATAGTCGTGGAAGCCTCGCTGCTCTCTCTCTCTGGGCTGGAATGCATTTCTGCAGTGCTGCACTTTTCAGCCATATCAGGGGAATGATTGCAGCTCCCCTCTGGAACGATCAGCTTCCATCTTCATCCAGACAAGCCACCCACCCACCCACACACACATACACCACACACACATACACCACACGCACACACACACACACACACACACACATACACACACACACACTTATCCATGCCTGAACACACACATAGATACACAGTCATGCACACACGCACATACACGTACACACCTCGAAAACTGCACAACCTCATCAAACTGCATATGCTTGAAAAAGCGACCACACACTTGCAGAAAAAAAATGGCCATTTCAAGCAGTCTGACTTTCACTTCCTCACACGCTGGTAATCTAACATTATAAGAGAACCACATTTTTTGTCACGTTATCATTGTGAACATGTTAACAGCGAGTAAAGGTGAATTAGCATTAGGCCAAGGATTTTGCTATATTCCACTCCAGTTAGCTGTGTTAGCTGCTTGGTTAAGATTATTCTTTAAGTAACTGAACTACCATAGTAAAAATCTAGCTACAGTTTTATCTCCACTTAATGGACCAGTAGGTGTTGATGGGCAACACATCATCGATCATGATGACGACATGGCACCGCACACTAATGAACTGCAGGAAATGCCTACTTGCTTCTTTATTTCATGCAGAAACAATTTGTTTATGTTAACTAGGCGGTTCTAAGTCTTATGACCTACACAGTGACTGAACCAAGTTCAGTCTCACTATGGAAGTGGGATGAGAATTTTTTCTTTATTTTACTTTACTTTTATCTCAGGGATTGTTTTACTTGCATATGCTTGGCTTGTTTTTGAAATATGTTCCTTTTTCTTAAGTAGCAAAGCCTAGTCCACCACTGTTTCTTTATTTGCAGGCAATGATGGTGCATCAAAAGCAACATTTTCCCAATTGATGTATTTTGAAGACTAGCTTTTGCATTAATAGCAGCAATAGTGAGTGTGCACTAGGTTGGTATAACTGGTAAATAGCAGTGGTTAGACAGTGTATTGGACAGCACCATTGCCTTACACTGAAAATCAAATATACCTGTCACACCTGTACCCCCACAGAAAGCCCTTTTAAAGCAGGGTTCCTACTTTTATATGCCATTATCTGTTGCTCTGGATAAACATGTCTGCTAAGTATGTGCATGTAAAAGCGAATATTTCTGTATTTCTTTGCGTATGCTGACTTACCCACGACAATCATTTTGATGTGTGTTTTTTGTGCTTTTGAAAAGAAAGCCGATCGATTCAACACACAAAAAAGTCAAATGGAAGGTTCCCCTAAATGGGAACTTTACAGGAGAAGGCACATTTCAGAGCTTTTCTAATGTTTCATTCATCAGGAAAGTCTCACAATACAAAGGACTGAGCTGTGTTCAAATGATGGAGGAATATAAAAACCGAAAAAATGGACATGCTTGTTTTTCTTGGACGGTGATGATATGTAACACTGGATCTGTCCCCAGAATAGTATAATAACAATAAAAAAAAAGACCCAGTGGAAATTGAACCCCAACACATCCACCCAATCTTCATGTGCACAGAATGTGCGGTGATGTTCATCACGCGGTGGATAGTAAAGTTTTGTGTAATTGCCCTTAAATATATAGTAGCAGAGAGTGGTTGCGTTCACACTTGATCATAGTTCACTGATGTGCAGTGGTCAGTTCTTTTAAGTTTGTAGTATGATGAGCGAATCCATAACATTATCCACACAGCATGCGAGGAACTGCTGATTGGGCTGAATGGAGGCTGCATAGTAGTTGTGAGGAGTGTGAATGTAGTAAGTTTATAATTATGCTGTGGTATGTGCTGAGGTCTAGACACATCTGTATCTTTTAAATGTCAGAAATGCTGTACATGTGTGATGAGGGGTGTGCGAGGTTGGGGTGAGATATGCAAAGGTGTGAAATGTGGGACATTTGCAAGTGTGAATGTGGTGAAACACATGCGCACAAAGCAATATCCTGTTCGGCCGGGTGTCATGAAGTGAGGCCCAGAGCAGTTGCTCTCAGTGCTAGCACTGGAACTCAGTGTGCACTGTGCACTGTTGTGATTTCCTGGCTCTAACACACCTGACTCAGCTCCTGCAGAGCTTGATGATTACCTGATGGGATGAATAAGAACAGGGAAAACACAAAAATGTGAAATGTACACACCACTGGCCTACAGTGAAGTCCCCCCAGTCAAATCCCTTTGGGAACTGTCATACTGCCCCCTGCTGGAGCACTCAAGATAGCAGCCTAGGAGTTTTTCTTTATGTTGACTGTTACACTCTAACTTCCAAGTTCAATAACTGCATTTTTACTGTCATTTCCTCTCACTGTGAAATGAGTTGGTCATCTGGATTCAAATCAATTGGATATTAAAAGAACTCTCAATTTCATGAAACTGAACACTAATAATGTCTTTCAGACTGTGCTTTTTATGCTTTATATGCTATCTCCTGTATTTATCAAAAATATTATATACATATATTTATTGTGCATTAGCAAAACCCCATATTTAAGTGTGTTCTCTGTAGAGGATGTGTACTCTTTTTCATTCAAACGTTAGACAAAACATGTAATTTGAACAGGGGTGTTCAATCTTCTGCATAAGACTATACCTGTTTGTCGATTACAAGACCAAGTTCTCTCACTGACATGAGAGACTGTATTTCCATTCAGTTATGGAAACCGGTCACAAAGGTAACAATATATTTCAGCAGGACATATTTCAAAAAGGAAAACCCATATGCTCATTACATAAGAGATGGATTATGTTTAGTGCATGGTTTTGTCATTTCAGCTCCTCTAACAGTTAACTGAATATCATGTTTATTTTTTCTCTAATCTATATATCTTTCCCTCTGTGTTTTTTTTTCCTTTGAGAAGGCAACATGCTGTAACCTAATGCCGCTAATACCACCACCACCTCTTAAATGCTGTTGTTCACATTTCTTCTTCCAAAGACGATGGAGGGCAGCGTTCTGCATTGCATCATAATCCTGGGATAACCCCCATTATCATAATGGTTGGGAGTAGAGTCATAATTGCCTCATAATGAACCTAATTAGACTCTTCACAGCTCTCAATTTTCCTTCCAGATGTAATGAAATGCTGGTTATTGCCATTGTATAAGTACGACGGAATTGTGTTTTGCAAGATAAGCTAAAAAGAAATTCCAGAGATCAAATTCCCAAGGAAAGCACGTTATGAAAAGCAATGATCGTTGATAATGATTGAAAAAATGAAAATACACTGTAACAGCAAAATTCCCAGAGATTTATGTAGGTGGTAAAATATCAACAGTCATCTCCAAAATTACTTGACGGAATGTACATGTAAAACACTGCTGTTGTGGGCTAATCTTGTGTTAAAATCTTGTAGAAAAATACAAACAAAAAAGAGGGAAAAAGTTTTTGTACATATTAACAGCCATTGTAATATGTACATAGTCACTCACTGGTAATGTCTTCATGACACAGATGCTTTGTTGTTCCCTTGTTAGCTTTAGATGCTACCTGAGTCACGAAGGTTTCATCAACCTGGAAACAAGAAGTCAATTGTGAAATATTTCCTTCTTTTTTTTGTCTTTTTTTTTTTTGACAATATTTGGAAAAATTCAAACCTTACATGGAAATTTACGAAAAAAAAAAACTTGCCGTAAGAAAATGTATAAAAAACTTGCCATAAACAAACCATTATTTGTTTACAAGTGGACCGAAGTGTCTGATTTCAATATTACATGTCGACAGCATGATATTGGGACTATATTGCTACATAATGCAATAATAGCTATTGCAATATAATAAAGCACCTTGATGTATCAGTGTTGAAGAATGGCCTGCATTACTTCGACAATTATAGGATCAATCCCTTCATTGACCCAAACACACAGAAATTTGTCTGGAACATCCAGTGTTATTCAAGATGATCACAGCACACAATGACAACTTGCCCATTGCAGCATTCAGAGATTTGAAAGGCAGTAGTGTGATGATGCTTGACAAATTATATATTGTTCAGTGACTCCCATCCTCACTGTTGATCCTTCTTTTCTGCTCGTTTACTGAGGCCGCCTGTAGTTCCAGCAAATAACACCAGCAGTGAGTTGTGCCATAAGCTCTGCAGCCAACTCCATGTAGAGGCAGCCTTTATTGTAAAGCTTTTACAGGTCCAATTAAGAGCCATTAGGTGGGGAGAGGGGCTGTTATATGAGAGTCCTTATTTAAACTGTCTTCAACAGGAAAATTTGGGGGAAGGGGTTTTTTCCCCCTTTGGAGTGTTTTTTTCCCCTCTTAATATTGCATTCTGAAAGAAACATTATTACTGGCAGGCCTGGTGGAAAAGGTAATCATGAAGCTTTCAAACAAGCGAGTATTTTCCCTCATTTAACCTACTTGTTCATCAGCAGCACAAAACAAAAGGCAGCTCTATGTGGAGCGGCTGGAGTTTTCTGTACAGCCTGTGCCGTTTAGCCTGATGACCTTACAGCTGAAGGGACAATAGGCAGGAGGTGAACACGGCCAGCTAAGAAGGAAACAGCCCAGAGTCTTGTTTACCAAAAAAGCCCAGAGTGCTTCCAGTTCAGGTGGAGTGACTTTTTATTGACACAGACAAAATATTCAGTAAGACTTTGCCAAACAAACGCAACAGAACAGACAGAAGGCCTTAGAGAATGAGGAAACTGAGAAAAGCATTGTTTAGTCTCTTCAAACAGAGGCCTTCACATGCTTTCTACCAGCCTGAGAACACTGAGTCATCAACCACACACTCCATTTACATCAAAAATAACCTTACCACACACATACTGCAGGGCAGAAAAGTTGATTTTATTTGGTTTGCGGCCCACATATGCCACAAAGTAAAACGTGTACAAACGCTCAGCTTTGTTAGGTCATGTTTTCTACATGTTAAAATAAATGTGACAGCGGTATTGAGAAATTATGCAATTAGAAAAGAAGAGCAGATTCAAAGGCAGAAATAGTTTATAGCTCAAGTTTGCCCGAAAGCTGAGATAAAGTTGACTTATTTCCATAGCATTATGGTGAACTTGCAAAATTGTTAATTCAATTCATTGCAGTCCTGTACACAATAAGAATTCCATTACTGGTGTAACACATATGTTCCTAAGTAAATAATATAACTAACATAACACCACAAAATATATTAGCTGTGCTTACACATGTATTTTGTGTGCATGTGCAGTGACAGTACAACTGTGGATGTGATCTCTGTTTTGAATTTATTGTCATAATAAAATAATTGCAACATGTAAGTCATGCCTAAACTTTCCACTTCGAACTCATTTAGTCATCTGTCGCTCAAGGCATCTTATCAGACTGCATGCTAATTTGAAACAGATAAAGATCTCCATGCTAAAGACAAGGGTGTCACGCAATTTGGCCAGACTTGATTTGTGATTCATGTTTATTGTTACTTGCTGCTGCTCTACTTGTTGCTAATGTAACTACATAAACAGGCAAACATGACATTGTTTTACTCATAAAGACTTAAAACAGAGGCAGCTTTTCAGCACTATGCATTTGTACTAGTACTAGGCAAGTATGGTCACATTCCTTTAAATGCTGGTCATTTTGTTGATTCCTTTCTAGATAAAATTGTGAAAGAACCTGTGATTGTCACCAGCAGGAACAGATGTGGGATTTTTAGAAAGTCATACTGAAGTTATGAGTAATCTCATTACCTGTTACTTCGCTACTCGTCTATAAAAAAATTTGTGAGAAAACATTAAGAATTTGTAATGGATTACTACCACAGCACTCTATTTATAGATGTGTGTACGTATTTGAGCATAGCATGAGCATGTTTGTTTATTCATGTGTGAGAACTAGGCAAAAAGATGTGTGTGTGCATGTGTGTTTTTGTGCGTGTGTACAAGATAGTATTAGATATAACCAATTGCATGACTATGTTTGTGTATGTGACTCTATATTTAGGACTTTGTGAGGGTCAAGTGTCCTAAGATGGAAAGAAAATATTTAAAAAATCTGTAGAAGTGGGGAAACTGGGAAACTCTGTGTGTGTGTGTGTGTGTGTGTGTGTGTGTGTGTGTGTGTGTGTGTGTGTGTGTGTGTGTGTCTGTGTGTGTG
>JBBIGA010000001.1:43634625-43660582 GCA_037576975.1 Alestes dentex | reverse complement strand
TGTGTGTGTGTGTGTGTGTGTGTGTGTGTGTGTGTGTGTGTGTGTGTGTGTGTGTGTGTGTCTGTGTGTGTGTCTGTATCTGAGATAATGAGATACAGCCCGTACCATGAACATGTTTGTTTATGCATGTATGAGAGTGTGAGAACTAGGCAAAATTATGTTTGTGTGTGTGTGTAACAGTGTGAGAACTAACCAAGTTTTTGTGTGCGTGTATACAAGTATTCCATAGATCCAATTATATGAATATGTTTGTGTCCCAGAATGTTGCCCCTTGTGAGGTGTTCAAGTGTTCTAAGAAAAAATCAAAAATCTGTAGAAGTGGGGTATTTTGCTGATCTTCACAAGTTTTAACCACAAATACATGGTTTAGGTGTGTATGTGTGTTTACAGGTCTGTTCTGATCTCAGTTATAGGCTTTAAGCACAGATAGGTTACACATTGGCCATACTGAAATGCCGCTCCTATTAAACAGGACAGCTCAGAGTCTTATCAGCAGTAGAGCCTCCATTGCTGCCTTTCAGATTACACACCTGCTCCAGAGACCCATAAACACTCCCATACACATATCAGTCATACCAGTCATCAGAAAACACTCAATCCGCAGCCATGGACCTTGATCTGCAACGGCTAATGGAGAGCATGACTAAAGTCCTTTAAATAACAGATTAGCAATGTACACTCAACCCCCTAAACCGCTTTGCCACTGACCTATATTCACATGCAGAAATACAGAGATTGTTATTTGAAAATAGTTTTTAAAAAATAAAGAAACGTGTACATGTACATACACTGTCAAAAGTCTGTACTCCACCAATCCATAATCAGACAGACTGTGTACAAATACAGGCAAAAGACCATTGTTACCCTCCCCAAGACTGATCAACCAACAAAGACCACTTTAGTCCATGAGGTCGCAAAGGAGCCCAGTGGAAGTTCTAAGCAACTAAACGCCTCTCTCACACTGGCTAATGTTAATGTTCATGAGCCCACCATCAGGAGAACTCATCAAGAAAATAATGGTGTGCATGGTGTTGCAAGGAAAAAGTCACTGGTCTCCAAAAAGAACATTACTCCACATCTCTGCTAAAGATCATGTGGACAAGCCAGAAGGCTACTGAAAAAAAATGTTATATGGACACATGAAACCAAAATATAACTTTTTGGTTTAAATTAGAAGTGTTATATGTGGAGAAAGGAAAACATTTTATTCCAGCAAAAGAACCTTATCTCATCTGTGAAACATGGTGGTGGTAGTATCATGGATGGGGCCTGTTTTGGTGCCATCACTGATGGAACAATAAATTGTGAATTATACCAGTGAAATCGAATGGGCTAATATTCCTTCAAGCTGCTGTACCTATTGCTGCACAAGGAGGGCCCTGCCAGATCCCGAAGGCAAAGGTTTGCCACTCACAAATATATAATTTTCCCTAATAAATAAATGGCCTAGTATAATATTTTGCCTCATTTGTTTAACTGGTCTTATGTGAAAATATGAACAGAAACTTTAAAACACCACTGTACATGTTTATACTAAAGGAATACACTTTGATGAACAAAAATCTTACAGTAAAAAATTATGAAAACATCCAATTCCTGTAATATCTAACATGAGATGTGAATTTTTCCCACTAATTTTAATACATGTTAAAGTAACAAGATTTTATTTCAAATAATTCACACACTGTATGGGTGGCTGGCTTTTTAAATGGTGCAAAAAAGTTGTTTTTTTAGGACGGTGATGAAATATGTTTTTGTCTTGGCACTGTTGTGTGCTTTCAGACTGACAGTAATGGCCAGTTTAACGTAAAAGGCACTTTTTTTGTTCTGCATCGTGGTAGGGTGTATGAAATAGAAAGAGAGAGAAACTCACCTCTTCACAAGCAGATCTTATCTGTCTGCTCTGCGTTTGGGATTACATCAGTGTGTGTTTGTATTTGTCCTGAGTCATACAGTTACATGCACCGGTCAGTGCTTCGGCTTTTATAATGCCACTCATTCATTTCCTTCCATTCATTTCCAAAAGTGTAATCTGTGCTTGCCATCATAACAGGTCCTCTCTGAAGCTGAACCTCAAATGTGAGCACTAAAAAGCTAATGTTTGGAACCCTAAACAGGATGAAAGGAGGGTCTTGATCCCTTTTAATGAGGAGAAAGGGAATATTGTATGTCTTAGACAAGCTCCTTTTATACACACAGGAGATACTAGATAGCACAGATACAGTGTCCGGTGTGTGATAGAGATCTGGCCACACACGCACACACACATACACACGGTAACCGGTTGTGGAACGCAGCAGGTTAAGGAGTCCAGATGGGCCTGGGAGCAGAGGGCGAGGGGTGTAGGGCAAGGCATGCGGCCCAGGGTGGTCTGATACGCAACCAAGGAATGTGTGGATCGCAGGGGCAACAGACGCACCAAATGTCAAGAAAACTGAGGAGACCACATCAAACGCGATGGCCAAGCTGGCCTTGCATGTTGGGGTGACCTGATATAGTGTACAAGTGTGTGCGTGTGCATGTGTGTTTATGGCTCAAGCTGCTGCTGCGGCTGGGCTGGGTCTCAGTGGCGGCCTCTCAGATCTGTTACACACTCTTCTGGGAGTGAACACTGACAGTGCCCACACATAGCGCAGCAGGTCAAGGGCAATGCCAAGCTTCTGTCCTGCTTAGACAATGAACCAGTGACGCTGTGACCTTCAAATACGGTGCATATGGACACTGACTATTTTTGATGAGTAGAATTCCCAAAACCCAATTAGAAAATACTTTAAACTGATATGAATGAAAGTTTTGAAAGGTTGAAAGTTAAAAGATTTAAAAGATGTAAGATTGAACTTTTGTTTACTGTGTACAGATGTTACCATGCAATAGATGATAAAAAAAGCAGATTAATCGGTCGACTAATTTGGTCGATTTAGTTATTTATCTGTATAGATGTGTGTAATTTGTACTAATTGGCCAACAGGACAATACCTCAGACTGACACAATGTACATGGTAATAATATCGATCTTTTGCTTGAACTATTTCCAGTGTTAAGACACTTTTATGGTAAAAACAAAAAAAAACATTTTTTAACCTTTTTAGGTGAAACATAAACATTTGAAACCTGCAAATGTTGCTCCATTAATATTAATATACCTTGTATTTTACAGTTTTACAGCGAATCCAAGGCAGCGAATTCCATGTATAACAACAATTTGCAAACTTGTTAGGCTACCACTCATTCAAAGTCAGCAGTAAAAAATTGTAAATAAAAATGTGTTTAGTTTGTTCTTATATCACTTCCTTATTATACTGATTGATAGTTTAGCGTTCTGTCCAGATCCTGAAGGCCTAACCAATATAGTGCTGTATTCACCGGGATACAAAAAAAAATCCTGAATGGACAATTTTTATTTGATTTTTTAAGAAAAGTTTGACTTTGAACCCAAACTTAACAATGAAATAAGAATATTGCTAAAAGCATGGTGAAAATATTAAAATGAACCATGATAGAAGTGTTCCTGTAAATAGCTAAGCCTTCTCAAAAAGGTCCTGAAGTCCCAGAGTGATCCCAATTTCATATTTTCACTTAATATGAATATACCGCCTAGATGTAGCTGTTTTATTTAATGGGAGCTGTTTGTGTCCTGACACGGTTTGGTTCTACATCACACGCTCGAAGAATTTAATAATAACAAAAAAATACATAATGTTTCCTTTTTATTCAAAACCACATGTCTAAGTCACAAACCCATTTAAGTAAAACAAACACCCGGGAAGAGTTCAGAAATACTTGGATAATTTCTGGGAAATTCAGCCCACTCAGGAAGTAAACAGCAAAACCGGCGCTGAGTACTTCCACACGGGCAAGACAAAAAAAATGGGCCTACACAACAGTTAACTGGTGCAAAGCTGACCTACTTCTCTTACCCCATAATGTCCAAAACTGTCTCTGGAACTGGGTCACCCACTGACTTAGCCATGTCCACATAGTTTCAGCCACATTCATTATCTTGCAAGTCTTTCAAGATGACAAAGAGACCAGTATTTGCATAAAGGTCAGAGTGAGAGGAAGAAAAGTAAGACAATGGGGCGGATGACGAAGGGTCTGATTCATTGAATCTCTGATGATTCTGGCTTCGGCCCAGGGTTGGTTAAAGGGCTTAAACCAGCCCCTCAGCTCAGCCTAGGTTCCTTTCATTGCCACCAGTGCATGAGAGAAATTGATTGACGTGTGTAAGAATAAACACAAGCAGATAACGACAGAGTGCTTGAAATGTCAGAGAGTGTGTGTGTGTGTGTGTGTGTGTGTGTGTGTGTGTGTGTGTGTGTGTGTGTGTGTGTGTTTACACTATCTAATAGCTCACTAAGAAAGGGCTTGGGGAAGTCCGCAGAAAGGAGTGCCACTGTTACATCACAATGCTTTCAAACTGTGGCCTCCATCTGATGACTGGCTTTCAGCCAATCAAAATCAACCTAAAAGAACCTTGTTGGACGAGACAGAACTCAAGGTATTAAATTTCAGACAGGAGTATGATGATAACTGCATGCTTGATCATCTCTGTTCATTATAGTATTTTCATCTATTGCAAATTCTCCATTGCACGCTCTAACACGTTTTGAGAACATACGTTTGCAGTCCAGTGAGGAAAGCTCAATATTACTTTAAGACTGTGCGGACAGCTTACAGTGCAGCGTGGGCACCTCTTCATCTATCCACCATATAGCGTAAAATATTTGTCCGAACACCTCATGGTCTGATTGCTTAAATCAGGTAAATTTGGGTTCCGACTTCATTTCCCCAAATTTGTATTGGGCAATGGGTGGGTTTAAATTTCACATTCTCTGGAAAGTTCTTGGATTCGGGTTCAGACCAAAACTCCAGGTTCAAACAAAATTGTGCTCCCTTTGCTTTTGTACCGACACACCCTTACCATTGTGAAAAGCTGATGTTATGTTAAAATCACACGATGACTCACTTCACAAAAACAATGAAATGTACTGTTGATTTGGAATAGTTTCACCTCCATAAAAGACGTGTGAGGCTAGGCTTCTATTCTAGTGTAGATTTTCTAGATTCCAAACATTCTGAAATATTAGCCAGTTATTTAGGCTTCAAAGAGAACTGACATTAATATGTGAAGTGAATAACATTGATTATCTCATTACAATGGCACCTGTTGAAGGGCGGGCTATATTAAGCAGGACATAAAGCATCATTTCTTGAAGTTCTTGAGAAGTTAGAAGCAGGAAAAAGAAGCAGGACAACAATCTGAGTGACTTTGACAAGTTGCGATGACTCAATGGATCAGTAGTTTTGGTGGCATGAGGCGGACCTACACAATAGTAGGCGGGTGACTTTAATGTTAAGGCTGATTGGTATATAAATGTATTGAGAACTTCTCATTATTCAGACCTCAGTCCATCTTAAGAAATCCCTGAGAAACTCTCTTGCTGTATTGCAGAAACCATTTAGCCCATATTGTTTACTAAAGTGTACCTCCAGACGTGCAAAAAGTTGGCCCAGCCATTAGGAGAGTATGTTCGATGCTTAGCAATGACACAGCCATCTGTGGCCAAGAGTCCAGGAGAGCGTAATTGGCCTCGCTCTCCCTGGGTGGGTAGAATGGCCTATTCTCTTCCCATCACTCAACGGCACAATCCTAGCCAGCACTGGCGTCATTCAGCTGACATTAGTTAGTCAGCTGCAGTTAGTGCTCTCCTCCCAGTGAGCCGAGCAACCCAGTAACACTGTCTTAGTGGAGTTTGAAAAGATGCAGTGGCTGGCTTGGTAGCATTGTGTGATGGGAAGGCCTAGTAAGTAAATGAAAGTTTTCCTTTTTTTGGAGAGAAAAATTAGGGTAAACAAAAAAAATCAGTTTTTAAAACACTGTGGACTGTCTGCAAAAGGTACATTGTTAAGTGTGGTGTTAAGCTCAAAATGTAAAATTTGCACTATTTGCACCGTTACTCCACACATGCTTTTCCTCCTCACTCCACACCAAACTGATCATTTATTTTATACAGACTTTCATATTTGCATCTTATAATTTAGAAAGGTAATTTTGAAAAACTACCTACATGTTAAAATTGTTCACTGTGAGGTTTTGGGGTTTCTCCCTGGGCTCTAGGCCCTGGAGCAGTTTTCACGTTTGTCTTTTTTCAGATGCTTGAAGAACATGTTTACCATAAATAAAAGAGTTCACCAGGTTCAAGCAACTCATCAATTAGTTTGGAGTGAAATGCAATCCGTTAAGAGGAGCGGGTAGAAAAGGGTGGGGTAAAAAAAAGGCAGTTATCCGTCACGACATCAGCAAAACTTATACAGCTGGATAGGGCGTGATTCACCAGTAACCAGTCACCTACACCATTCCCGTACATACATAGTGTCACACCCTAACCTTTCTTTCTTAAAGAGCACGAGCGAGGATGAAGAGTGTGCGTCTGAAATGTTTTGGAGTGCAGACATGATGTAAAATTACTTCTTCATGAGAAGCAGAGCGATGGAGGTGAAAGACCCTCCCATGAGGAAAATAAGCCAACAGGGGGCCACAGCTTCACTCAAAAGCTCCAACTGAGCGCCGATCCAAAAACAACATGCCAGATTTCCCCACTAAAGTGTGTTTTTTACCATCCGACGCTTTTTATAGAAACCCAAATGGGCCTCTTGCTTAGGCTTATGTGGCTCCACTGACTTTTACAGGTCCATAGAGAACACTGTAAGCTCTCCCCCGTCTACATAGACCCATGGAGCCTGGGGACAAAACAACACAGAGCCTGTGGGAATTTATCCACTGTCAAGGATATCTTGCATACCATATTGTAACGTTAGCATACTACAACCATTCTTGCCTGGACCTCTTATCCGCCAGTACCATAAGTCTCATGACTGTTATTTAATTAGAATCAGTCCATTATAATGGTTAAGAAAACAGAAATGTAATCAGTTATAGTTACAACAAAAATATTTGTGCTGTCATTGGGTGAGATTGTGAGCTTAAGGTAATGTTCTGATAGGCCAAATCAAAAGTCCTCATAAGCCACATCATGGGCAGCCCTATTACAGAGCATTACAGAGTGTTTCTGTATTTTGTTTTCTACAGTCATGGTCGTCAACAACTAATTGAATTGTCTGCCTGATTAAATACTGCATTTTAGCATTACTTTAAACAATATATACACGTTTAACAAGATCTGTTAATTTACTTCTAACTGTTCATCACTCTTTAGTAAGATACAGACCTAGTTCAAAGATGTCACATAAATCTCTCACCTGGTGCTGAGAACAAAGATAAACACTTCACCACACACAGCCTCACAAACCCCACTCAGAGCGTGGGCCATCATTCAGCATGCTTTTCTTTAAATAAAGCCATACATCTTTTACTTCTCTCCCTCTCTCTCTCCCCAGGAAATCGTACTGTTTTTCTAAAACCTCAAAAGGCCACTCTAACACTATTTGAGCAGTTGAGAAAATAGAAGTAGTGAATGTCTCACATATTTCATAATCAGACGTAATATTGCACGCACCTGCAATAACACAGGTCACACTGTACCCTGTACCCCAGCGGAGCGCTCTTTCACCAAACACCACAGCTGAGACCGATGCTCAGAAACTCCTCGGCCCTAACGGCTTAACTAACGCAGTTCAAATCTGGAGTAGATCAGGTACAAATGAGCCCTGTTCGTGGAATAATACAGAGACAAGGCTAGAACAGACACAACAGACTGATAAACATGTACAAACAGCCCAGCTAATGAGCAGTCTGTACAACTGAACTAATGACTTCAGAGACTAAACACTACTGTCTGTCCAAAAACCAATTTAGACAACTCTGGTGAAAAACAGGCACATATTACAGTCTCTCTCTCTCTCTCTCTCTCTCTCTCTCTCGCTCTCTCTCTCGCTCTCTCTCTCGCTCTCTCTCACACACACACACACATTTACTAACAGTAATAATAATGGTCATGAAATCTGCTGCTGCTGTTTTTGAGTCTCTTAGTTAGCAGCCAGCACCTCTGACTGCCAGGGTCTTTAGGGGGGCTTCAGACCACAAGACCTGAGAGGAGGCTTAAATACCTCTGACCTGCCACTACAGATATAAACACTAGATGAACAAATAGCCATTGAATATGTTTAAATCAGTTAAGACATTTTTCATCTCTGTAATTGTTTTTTTTTTATTGAGATTTTGGAGATGTCATATCAAATATGTTTTAGTCTTACATGTGGGTTAACTGAAAAACATTTTAATCGCAGTTGAAGTTGGTCTTCGAGTTGTACATACCAATTTTACATAAAAGTACGAAACAGTAATGTCGTAGACCAAAGGTGATATACAAATAAATAAATAATTTAGAAAAGCAAACAGGAGCATGAACTGTAGTTTAATATCAGGTTTTATTAGGAGGCGGGCCTCTTTCTCTATAAACCGTTTCAGCCAGTCAATGTGGATAATGAATTGTGTTATTTTGACTGTTTGTTGGTCTGAATGTGACTTTAGTGTTAAATTAGGCTACTGTACAGCTTTCTGGAAAACAAAAAGTCAGAATGAAGTGCAGCAAAGGTGGGCCAGCTTCAGCAGCTGTGCCCTGAACAAACAAAGAAAGCATTCTGGTAGCGAAATCATAGCGGTTGGCGAGCCTATACCCTGTCCTTTATAGGTGTTTTATAGACTGCCATGGACACACTGAATAAACCAATTTGATAGGCCATTCTCGATCCCTGGGCTGCCGTAAACGAAGGGCTAACCGGAGACAGGTTTTGTGGCTTGAATCAGTCATTAAGGTGAGAGAACTGGAGTGTGACAGGAGCTGGAACTGGGAGGAAAAAGGAGTGTTTGTGAGCACGTCTATATAGGCCAGTAAGACAGAGCTGCAGAACACGGCCTTGGCCTTTGGGTCCTGTCAGAAGCGACTATTACGTCAGAACCCGTCCAGCACTAGGATTCCCACTTCAAAGCACAGAGTTAGAGGGAAAAACTTCAGAACTGAGGCACGTCTGTCTGCAGCCCTGTGGACCTTGTTAAAGATGTGAGGCAAAAGAGGGCCAGAAACCTCAATGGCTGTCAAGTGCCTGGCACCTGGCCTCATCATACCAACACACTGGCCAAACCATCCAAAAGACGGTTTCCAGCAAGAAAAGGGCTGCGAAATGGACGGCACACACACACACACACACACACACAAGCATATCTCATACACACTCAAGGAGGTACTGGTGGAGCGAGGGAGGGGATTCATGAGGTCTGGCTCTCCACTCTCTCCTCCCCTGCCTGTGGGCTGGACCGCAGGACGAGCAGCGGCGATTAATTTTAATAACTGCACTTATTTTCTCTCCTGCCAGGAACCATTACCATAATTCACACTCTGCACAGTACCTGGCTGTGGTGTGCTTTAAAACCCTGGATCTGATCTGGAATGGGAGAGCAAGTGGGAAAAACAGAGAGAAGGGTAAGACAGAGAGAGAGAGAGAAACAGAGAGAGAGGGAGAGAGAAAGAGAGTCAGCAGAGTTACAGATGGCGTGATACAACTTTTTCTTTACCGATAGATCGCCTGACACAGTGGCTCTAGGACAAAGGAGATAGATCCGTACACACACACAACATGTCTTTTCCTTTTAAAAGCATTTAACATTTAACTATTGCTGTTGGATAGATGATTTGACATTTATTGAATGATGGAACGACAAAATCAGGCTAATGACATTTGGAACATAGTTCAAAAACACTGCGCGAGGCAGGGACCCCACCCCACCACAGGTTAAAGAAGAATTTTATCCTCATTCTGGATAGGTCATTATTTGATTATATCACATATGTTTTTAATCATTCTAGTGATGACTAAAATTGCTGCTATGCAGTAATTTAACTGGCCAGTTTTATTTGGCACATTGGTGACAATGGGCTGGCTCATTGTCAGCAATTAAAGAAGTACCTAATGCATCTCCACATCAGAGTTAGAAAACACAGCAGCACACAGAAAGCGCCTATTTTGCAAACTCAGATATTGCACTGTGGTCAGTGTGGACATGCTAGTGCCTTGACTCCTCTGACAGAGTTAAAGGAGCCATGATTGAATACTCAGAACTGATTCCCAGTGAGATTGACAGTGCGATAATGCGAAGATTACCACCAAGTATTATGCTCAAACAAACACTACCCTAAAAGTAATATATCACCAACTAACTGACTACAATAAGACCTTATGAAATTCATTTAAACACTTTAAGAGAAATATTACTCACAAATACACTATATGGACCATTACAACAAGAGGAACTTTAATGATACTGCATTCAAATACATAGACTTTCATAAGGAGCTGGTCCACTGTTGCAGTTATAACAGCTTCCGCTTTTCTTGGAAGGCTTTCCACAAGATTTTGGAGTTTCTGGGGGAATTTACGCCCATTCTTTCTGTAGAGCATTTATGGGGTCAGACACTGATGTTGGATGAGAAGGCCCAGCTCGCAATCTCTGTTCCAGTTCATCTCAAAGGTGTTGGATGGGGTTGAGGTCAGGGCTCTGTGCGGGCCAGTCAAGTTCTTCCACACCAGATTCACGCAACCATGTTACTATGGACCTTGCTTTGTGCACTTGGGCGCAGTCATGCTGGAATTGGATGCTGGAAAAGGTTCTTCCCTAAACTGTGTCCACAAAGCGGCTTGGTAAGATGAAGCATTAAGATTGCCCTTCACTGGAAGTAAGGGTTCATCTGAATTCAACAATAAAGAGTCATGTCCCAATACTTTTATCCAAATAGTGTATGCGCACAATTAGAATTATAATTTGAAACAAATTGTAAGGCTTAGCTCATTCTTACTAACGTTAGGCCTAATTCATTCATTCATTCATTTTCTATAACCACTTAATCCTTACTAGGGTCGCGGGTACCTGGAGCCTATCCCGGGGTCAACAGGCGCAAGGCAGGGACTCACCCTGGGTGGGGCACCAGCTCACCTGTCTTTGGACTGTGGGAGAACCTGGAGACACTGGAGGAAACCCACGCCACCATGAGGAGAACAGGCAGACTCCACACACACAAGGCCAGGACCCGGATTCGAACCTCTAACTCTGGAGGTGTGAGGCCGTTAGCCCTAATGTTAGGCTAAATGTGGCTACTGTTGTCATCTACTTTACTTTACATTTTATTACTCTACAAGTCTCCTTTAAATCCACCTTTTCTTCAGACTGGTAGCATTTTCATGGAGAATAGCCATCCACTGGAGATGGGGTTTAACACTAAGACTGCTTCCATCAAGCAAAAGGCTATAAACATAATCCTGCCAGATAACACCTGGAGCCATGCTCTCCCAAATCGCAGCACGCTAAGACAAAGCATGGTTTCCATTCCTGCTTGTACAAATCTCTCTCACCCATCCTTATCTACACTCTACATTACAGCATGAGCTCCACAACTGCGCAGCTGCCATGCTGACTTGTGGCGGCTTCCGGCAGTGTCTCATAATGCCTCAAACGCTCATGCAATAAAGTGCGTAACTGAAAACACCCAAATGACAGAAAATGGCGGGAAAAACTAGTCCTCTTATCTACAGCAAATAAGAGGAGAGCCGGCTGCTCAAACGCTCCTGTAAAAATGCAAAGCAGTGTGGGAAACCTCCACGTCTCGTTATGCAAAGCTGGTCCAGAGATAAGCCACAGCCGTTTACATAACGGCAACGTGCTACAATGGCGCGAGATACAGCTGTCCGCCGTTTCAAAACTGTCATAACACGCACCCTCCCACAGCCTGATGTTTGTTCAGGCCTTTGAAAATAAGATTGCTGGGGAAATGTGCTACTACTGTGTGCGGAGAGGTGGCGAACGCACCAATGGACATCCCTACTTGGTTAAAGCGGGAGACAGATGGAGGGATGGGATCATAAAATCAAGAACGTACCAAACTGTTCCCGTTTGCCTGTTTATACAGGAAAACGACTCGCTTTCCTAGCCCACAGCTTGTAAATGAAACTAACAATGTTATGGCCCTAATAGAGGAAATGCTGCTCTTTCACTGAAGCCACAATCAGAGATTTCAACTCAACGACCCAGTTCCAGTGCTGGAGTGGAAGGTGGAGCATGTGCCAGAAGATCACACTCACTAAAGACAGCACTCCAGTGACCTGACTGAAAGTATATATAAAATAAAGATTATAAAGAACAAGAAAAAATGTATAGGCTAACTAGATACATATTACAATTGTTTTCTTTCACACTGGTGTAAAAAAAAACCAAGCTTTCATTAGCAAATTAAGACAGATGTTGATAAGCCGTGTGATTATTCAAAGCTCATTAGAACTGCAGGCCAGATTTACACAGGTCCCTGATCCTATAAAACACCATTTAAGGTGTAAGCTTGTGGCATGTGGGACCATTTCACGTAAACATGTGCAGCGCGGACAATTTTAGGCAAGGTTACGTTAAACTGTATTGTAGTGATTACTGATTCCTGGTTAAAAATGTAATCTGTGACCTAATGCAAATGATAGCTGTGTTAAAGTAAGTGAATGAGTGTCTGAGTGTTTATTGGCTATTGATGTATTGGTTTTGAAAATAATTTTCGATTTTCAAAACTATCAATACATTTCCCTTGATAGTTTTGAAAGCTTTCTTAACAAACAAAATGATGTATTGTAAGTGATGTCAGTGCTGTGTGTGTGGCATGTGTGCATCCATTTGAAAGTCATGACATATTTTAGTGGAGTTAATCAGGTATAGTTTGGTTAGAAAAAATAAATCATGAGCGATTCTACAAGTGTGATGTAGAATCACAGAAAAAGCTGGGGTTATGAGTATCATAAGTTATGAATGTTTTTTTACCCTTCTACTGTAACGTTATTATTTTGTAAAATACCTACTGTTTTGTTCTGACAGCGAGATTATATTGTGTCTCACACAATCGGTCACTGTATCTGTCATTTTGCGAAACAGCCAAACCTAAGAGAAGCAATAAGAAAACATTTTCAACATAAAATTGACAAATTTATACTGCTACTGTTAAGTAATGTTTTGTTTATTTATTGCTTTCTTTACTTCTTCTGTATCTCAGGTCCTTTGCTAGTGTTTTAATTACTGATTTCCTACACTCATAAAAAAAAACAACAACAAAGGTGCAGCAAAGGGCTCTTTGATGACAAATCATTTTAGAACATTTTTGTGAATGAGATGTGTATGAACTTTTAAAGCCTTTACATCCATGTAAATTAATGGGTTTCTTTTTTGTGTTGAGGTTCTCTACATTTTAAAAAGGTTCTTCATACTCATATTTCTCAATTATATTGATTATATGAGGAAGCATCCATTGTAAGTTTTCTTTAGAGAACCATAAAAGTGGTTCTACTGTGGCATCATCCAAAGAACCTTTTCTGGGACTCTTAGTTCTCAAAGTGTACACTCTTCACTGTGCTGAAGTGTTTGTTCTGATTTTGAACTCCTTAGAGGAAAATGAGAACAGGCTAAGAACAACAGAGGGGCCAGCTTGACTTCACATGGCCAGAACCTCACTCAGGCCAGTTTTTCCCCAGCCTCCCCTGACCGCTGCATCTGCGCCTGCCTTGCCTCGTGGTGACAAGGGTCCCATCAAGCAAGTTTTGTCCCTTTGTGGGTTTCTCTTTTCGCTCTCCGTCTTTTTAAACTGCTTTCAGAGGGACCATTCAGGAGCCCCAGGCCTTGACGCTTGAAGCTATTCACCTTGGCCTGCTCGACACACCCCTCAAATGCGGCATGACGCCATCCCTCGCTCTGCTGCTTCACTCTGACAGGCTGACAGCTCTGCTGACGGACACGTTTGAAGACCACGGTGTACCCCCCATCCTCGGTTAGGCCCCAACCCAAAGACACACATGTAGTCAGTTGCCATGTGACTCTATTCTCTTCATTCACAGCCTCCCAGCCCCTCGCGGTTAGGATGAAAAGTACGTGCTGGCTTTGGCCAAGGCGAACGTCTCCAATTGTGTGTTTCATTGCTGCTTCATTAGGTTGGAACAAATTCAAGAAAAGCAAAGAATTTAGAGAGGGAAACACACACACACACACACACACACACGCACACACACATACACACCTACGCTGTCACACACTCTCTCTCTCTCTCTCTCTCACACACACACACACACACACACACACACTCTCTCCCTCTCTTTCTCTCTCTCTCTCTCTCTCTCTCTCTCACACACACACACCTTTGTCAAGAGAAAAGAAAACATCCCCCTCAGGGAGCACCATCTATGTTTCAAGCATTATGTTTCCAGAGAGTCTCCTGTCCATATAAGGAGTGCTGTCACCTGATAGGCTGTCAGAACAGTCAGGACAGTGGGCGGGGCCCACAGGTGTACAAAGCCACGCCCACAGTCAGGTGAGCTCATACCAAAACAAAGCACAGAGAAAGGAGCAGCGCCATGAGCAATTAAAGGATTAACCCTGACAGAGATTGACCCAGATCACATTCTTGACCGACAGAAAAGAACAATGACTGAACAAATGAGAAGAAACTGGAGTGATTAATAAGATTTGAGGACATTTAGAAGCACAGGTTTTAAAAAGGTACCTGAAAAGTATGTGAAAGAAAGTGCAAGGTGATGGCTCATATGGCTACCACTGAACGAGGACCTTCCTTTAGAAAAATAATATTCAGAAAAATGGGTTTCTAAAAGAGACACTGGTGGGGGAAAAAAGTTGGTTACCAGAATGAAATGAGCTGTGGTGGTGGTCCCTCTGAAAGCAGGGTGAGGGTTTTTCGTCCTGATTTTTGTGATGGTGAGATAAGGACACCTAGTGGACAAAGTTTTGCGTTGCAACCTCAAAGACTTGTTGAGAGGATTTTATTGGACGACACGTTCTGGCCTAATTGGAAATGAAAAATGAGTCATCATGCCGGAGCCCTAAACTGGCTAATGAGACACATTTCACATTTATGTTTCCTAAATAACTTAATCAATTCAATATGTGCAATAGTCTTGCCATGTGAATATCACTACAGGTGGCCTGGTGGTTAGGGAGTTGCCCCTGCGATTGGAAGGTTGTGGGTTCAAATCCTAGGACTGCTAGCGGCACCACTGAGGTACCCTTGAGCAAGGTACGCCCCCACACACTGCTTCAGTTGGTGAATGGCTTAAAAGCAGAGAAGTTGTTCACACCGTGAGGTGTGCTGTATTCATGCTTGACTAGAAGGGGCCACTTTATGTCAATATTACTTATATACTATTGATCTCTACCATGTGCAGTAACATACTCCTAACCACTCTCTGTTATTAGTAATTGTAAGTTACTTATCTGTAGTATTTATACTCAGCATTTATGTATATAGCGTAGTGTATTTCATTTTTTTCTACAGATTTTTATTGGATTTATTTAGACTTTATATTGTAACATAAGCAATTTCCTCCAGGATCAGTAAGGTTTTCTGATAGCAAATAGACTATACTTGGAAAACAAAGCTGTAACAATCACCAGTGTTCTGACAGCCTCATTTCTTTAAGGCCTCCACTATGTCCTACAACAGCTGAGTCAGGTTCCTTGCAGCTATAAAGAAAAACTCTCTTAAATGCCTAGTTTTTTTGGCCTCTAAATGGCCTGTATTGAAACAGCATAGTATTGTGACACTATTTTAAAGACTGTGTTGTTAATTTGAACATTTTAACTGAAGCGCTGATGCAAATGAGCTGCCTAGTTTTAACATTTTTTTTTACAGAGTGTAGGTTTATAGTCAGGGTTAGGTTGGATAAAATGTGAACAGGTTTGAAGGCAGGGGATATACTACATTAGCTGCACACGATTTCATTCAGTTTAAACAGTCCTGGGTGCAATCAAAGGCTGAATCCCAAAAGGCTCCTATTGGGCATACACTGACCTACACTGTATGGACAAAAGTATTGGGACTCTTCCACTCTTCTTGGAAGGTTTTCCACAAGATTTTGGAGGGTTTTGGTGGGAATTTGTACCCGTTCATTCTGTAGAGCATTTATGAGGTCAGGCACTGATGCTGGACGAGAAGTCCTGGCTCACAATCTCTGTTCCAGTTCATCCCAAAGGTGTTGGATGGGGTTGAGGTCAGGCCTCTGTGCGGCCAGTCAAGTTCTTCCACACTTAATTCATCCAACCATGTCTTTATGGACCCTGCTTTGTGCACTGGGGCACAGTCATGCTGGAACAGAAAAGGTTCTTCCCCAAACTGTGTCCACAAAGTTGGAAGCATGGCGATGTCTTGGTATACTGAAGAATTTAAGATTATGCCCTTCACTAGAAGTAAGAGGCCACCTGAATTCAGTGGTTAAGAGGAATGTCCCAGTACTTCTGTCCATATAATACATATGGGTGTAGAACTCGTCATGCATAAGCTTTTAGTGAATCAAGGAGTGGGCATCTATTTCAGACAAAATCAATTCTACCCCCGGTCTTCATTGCTTCTAAGTACAAGTTGGCAATATTCAGACAGTGAAACAAACAGTACCTCCAGCTCAAATCTGAGGGGATTTGCGTGCATCACCTGTCCCACATTCGTCACGTGACCTGCTGTCGAAGGGAAAGCAAATCCGCGTGACGTTGTCACGCAGTACCGCATTCTCCACCAGGTGGCAGTAACAAGGGTACACATATATAACATAAGGACAAAAGTACTGGGACAGACTTGCTTTTCAGGAGTTTGGGCTAGAACCCTTACTTCCAGTGAAGGGCAATCTTAATGCTTCAGCATAGCAAGACATTTTGGACAATGGCATACTTTGTGGACACAGTTTGGGGAAGAACCTTTTCTATGCCAGCATGTCTCTGCCCCAGAGCACAATGCAGGGTCCATAAGACATGGTTGGATGAGTTTGGTGTGGAAGAACTTGACTGGTGGCACAGAGCCCTGACCTGAAGCCCATCCAACACCTTTGGGATGAACTGTAATAGAGACTGTGAGCCAGGCCTTCTCGACCAACATCAGTGCCTCACCTCATAAATGCTCTATAGAATGAACAGGCACACTTCCCACAAAAAAAACACTCAAAAATCTTGTGGAAAGCTTTCCAAGAAGAGTGGAAGCTATTGAAGCTGCAAAAGGGGACAAACTCCATATCGATGTCTATGTCTTTGATGCAGTGACATTAAAGTCCCTGTTGGCGTAATGGTCAGGCGTCCCAATACTTTTATCCACATAGTGTACATGTTTTGTGTACAACATGAAAGAGAAATTTAACAGATGTTTACACATCCATGCATATTCTCATACATCAGTCATCGTTATGGTAAATCCCTGAGAATGGTTTTGTGTAAATTGTGCATTACAGAAATGTAAATGTAATGCTAATATAACCCGGAGGTCACAATGCCTACAATGCAAATATAACCATTTTGTTTGCTATTCAAAACTAGTCAACTTCCTTTTTCTAAGCTTACAAAGGTAATGCTGGCGAAGACAAAACGTGTCCTCTTTGGGTACCATTTGGTATTACAATGCATGCATGCATGTAGCTCTACACCTTTTAGGTCAAAACCTTATGGCAAAACTATCCTGAAAATGTATTTACTGCCAAAGTAATGACATCAAGTTTGTGTTATTTGCTGCAAGGTAACATTTAGATGTAAGGTAATATTAAATGCTGTGAGTGCTTGGTTCATATGACCACAGAGGGCAATTCTGGCATTATAAGCCTCTCTAGAATGACACTGTTTACATGTTTACGAGACTGCAATATGAGTGTAATCCCATTTAATAACATTGCACATGCACATGATGAGGATGAGATCATTTAACCGATTTGCCCCTGGTGCCAAATAAATATGGCCTATCAAACTGATGCAATAATGGCTTTATTGAACAGATGGGATTTTCAGATTTTAATACAAAATGGATCATCAGCCACTTACAACATAATCATAAACAGATTTTCAAACCTTTGTGATGTTATTGTCAACCATAATTTACCATGCAGATAGCAAGTCTTGAATCCATGAACAAGGTGGTCTTGACACATGTGCACTTTTCATTCTAGGGCCAAGCTTTATGTTCTAGGTATGAGTACTTTTTTTTCACTTAAGGAATCTATGGTGCACTAAGTCTGGACCCTTTCAAATCCACAGAGATATTTTGTGTGGGCCGAGAGTGAGGACGTAGCACCAGATCACGTGTGTTCACAGGATATTTCGATCTCATATTTCCATACTAACAATCAGCAGCAGTCTTCATTACTACAGTACACGTGAAAACAATACAGTGTTCCTGTGTGTTAGTCCATATGCTTAAATAAAAATAAACACACTTCTTTTTACAGAATACATTTCAGATCTGACTCGGTATGAAAAAAGTCTGGAAGACACTCTTCATGCATGTTCAAGCACTGGGATTTTTTTGTCTTTTGTTCAGTATAAAAAAAAAAAACCCAATAGATTCAAGTACAATGCATTGCTTTAGGGCACAGTAGACATTATTCTATAAGCCTATATTATACTTAAGTTACCTATTTACCTTCAGATAAATATTAACAAATAAACTTCAAAAGGTAAGTTTTCATACTATAACAGGTATTTTCGTTTGCTACTACACACTGTTGACTTTAATATGCTAAAAACCTTTCAAACAACATCTGATATTTTCTGCAAGTGTGTTCCTTCTTCTTTCAAGATGACATATACCAAAGTGGAACACGTCCTTGTAGTGTTGCTTTCGTTCTCTCTCCCATAGTCTGAAGTGGATAGACTGGTCTGGGAGGTCCCGTGCGGAGATGGGAGGAGGATTAAAAAAAAATCTCCACTTGCCCTATCATGCTCATCTCATGTAACATGCCTGGTCTGAACAGCCGCTGGGAGATGAGGGACAGGGAGTCGCTGGGCACTAGCGGAGAGGCAGCATGCTTTCTCTGTGTGGACCGAGAAAGACAGTTCGATGGACTGTGAAACCACACACCTCTTCAAAGTTTTTTCTTTTTTGTTGTTGTTTTTTTCATTGTTGTTTTTTTGTTCAAGTGATTCTATTTCTGGATCTTCACCAACAGTGTCCAAAGATCTTTCTCCCAGGAAATGATATAGGAGAGCTAGATAGCTTGCGGGTTAAGGGGATATGGGAAAATACACCTTTTGAGATGGAGAAAGGAATGACTATAACCATAATTCAGTCTATCTTCACATAGCCATTGGCACTGGTGGCCACACCTCTGGCTCCTCTTCCTCTCCTCCCGCTGCTGCCGCTGCCGCCTCCTCCTCCTCCTCCTCCTCCTCCTTCTCCTCCTCCTCTCTCTCCTCTTCCACCGCTGTCAGGTTGTCCTCCAGTCCGTCCAGCCTCCGTCCCCTCATCGAAACGTAGCCGCAGTGTGTTGCGGATGACCAGGCGCTCCACGATGAAGGAGGCGCAAAACCAAGGCACAGCGTACTCCGCCGTGATCAGCCCCATGAAGTTGTACTTAAACTCAGAGTAGTCCCAAGGGCAGGCGTTGAACTGCCGCAGCAGGAGGCCCGTCCCAAACTCCCACAGGTACGTCCACAACGTGTAGATGATGCAGCGCAGCAGCACGTTACAGCGGCCCCGCAAGCACAGGTACATGCGCTCCACGATGAGGATGCATGTGCCGTAGATGAAGAGCGCCCACACGCTGGTCACACCAGGAAACTTCCAGTTACAGTTGACCACAAACTCCCAAGCTGCCGTGAACATGACTTCGCAGAAGTAGCCATGGATGGCGTACAGGTACCACCGCGACAGGGCCGTCAGGGGCTCGGGTGTCATCGCTGTTGCCATGGTGACCATCCCAGACGCTCTGTTCCAAACCGTGGGGGAGCCTGGCTGTGGGAAGGGAAAACAGCGAGAGAAATTTAAGTAGGCTGTACATGTAGAACCCTGAATGCTCTGGCATTGCAACGTTCAGCTCATATAACAGACGCCAGAGTATACTGCCTGCAGCAAGGAATGCTCTAGAGTAGGGATGAAGAAATGGAAAATAATAATGTACATGGGCTACACTGGAAAACTGACTCTTTATCTTTGCTCTAAATCCACACGCACTTCACATAGCAGAAGACGGCCCACAAGGGGGCAGTATTCTTCAAAAGCAGAAAGCAGAAGATTGGCTCTTCAGAAACTGTCAATCAATGGCATTGGAGCAGAATGTGGAAACAGGATCGCAGTTCACACTTCCAGTTGTGGCCAAAAGTGGAACTGTGCACTGTGCATGCATTTGTTTGGAGAACAAAAAGCTGCTTCAGCTTGGAAGCCGAGACACCACAGTCTAGACAACTAAAGCTAATTTCTCTAAAAGAAGGAACAAGGGTTTCCTCGCAAACAGCCAAGCCAACAGTACAGGCTCACTAAATCTACATCTTCGTTTACACCCGCCCAGTCCAGCCTGTCTAGGTGGAGGAGTTACATTTGGCCATTGTTTAAGATTTTAAGGCAGTGGTGTCAAATCCTATCCACAAAGGATCAGTGTGACTGCAGATTTTCATTCTAAACAAGCAGGAGCACACCTGATCAACTGTTTGAAGACTGAGACCCAGTGAATTCAGGTGTGCTTCTGATGGTTGGACCCAAAACCTACAGGCACACTGGTCCTGTGTTGACAACCTGAAACTGAATGCAATCACTGCAACCCTGAACTTTTCTACGCATTACTTGGAGAAGCTGTAAGTGTGAATGCAAATGTCCAAATGACTCGGACCAAAAATTAAGCGGACTTTATCCTCCCGGCTCCAAATACAAAGTGTGCATTAGAATCGCAATTGTGTCAGGGATTCGGAAAAAGAAAAGCACTGCGTGGAGGAGATGACAAAAGAGGACAGTAAGGAGCTGAAACATGATCTCAAAGTTAATGTGATAAAATCTATTCTTACAGTATATTCAATAAATAATCTTGTCATCTGCTAAACCAACCATTTCTATGTCTATCGCCAGATGGTTATTTCATAAACCTGAGCATCTTACATCAGGTTTTTTGGGGTTTTTTTTACCTCCACGAGTCCACAGTTATTGAAAAGCATACAAAAGAGTAGGGAAAAAACTAAACTTGAATAAAAATGCAATTTTTGATTGTCTTAATTTAGGGTAATATGTAACAAATGAGAATGATATAATTTGAAAGAAACATTTTGCATCATAAATGCAGTTTCAAGACTAAACGTCCAACTTTAACGTGGTCGGGCCAGTTTTGTTACAAATACATACGAAGAGAGAAATCCCTTTCATTTAACTTCTTCACAACAGCTTTTTTTTTTTAAATCGCAGATTCATCAAAAACTTCAGATGGCATGTGAATAAAATGCTGAAATGTTATTGTGCTGGCATTTGCTGTTCTACTTTGTGATCAAAATGAAATCTCCCACTTCCTCATTTCATTGATGAGATTTATTTTAAAGCACATATGTTTATGTTCAACACCCTTCTGCTTTAAACTACATAATAAGACTGTGCTTAGCTCATTTTACCGCTTGTGTGGAAAATTACACCTAGTCCCTCCATTACTTCCAGTTAACCTTTAGCAGCACTACAAAACATAATTCATGTAATCCATGTTGTCCATAATTCATGTTGTTGACCAAACATACACAAATTACAGATCCATAACAGTGGCAGAAAAAAAAAACGGACTAAAACTCTTCTTCAAATTCTTTTAGAAGAAAATCAGTTGACATTATATGAGAATGTCTAAGTCTATACTGAGCCTTGTTTTAATAAGAAGCACCTGATGTACATCTGCATCTGCATGTATCTGTGGGTTGTTCTCGTATCCCCTCCCCCAATGGTTTGCTCTTCAGTCGGCATTGGTATTGATCTGTACCCAGTTAGACCTCTATTGACCCTCACAGGAACCCAGGCAGACCAGTGTCAGATGCACAGGCTCTCTCGAACACAGCAGCAACTGTTGAGTAGACGCCACAAACCATAACGCACTCTAATACTGGGAGAACCTTCATTGAGACTGGTAACTGCTGAGTGGTGGTCAGGGTTCAATACTGTGATTTAAATAATATTGAAACTGAGTCATGACCACACATATCCTGTCTGCTAAAGTGTAGTGTAACTGGTACAGGTTTCTTCTTTCAGAAATGCTGGTATGCTGTAACTGATCTAAAATCAAAAGGTTAACTCTCATTCGTATAGATAACTGTGCAGAACAGCCTTTGCACAACAGACTGTTAAAAGCGAACAAATATTATGTTATTGCACACTTTATTAGTTCTGGCTAGCTACAGGCAGTTAGCAGGGTATGCATGCATCAGGGAAGGTATTTTTCACAACTAACATCTAATCAGCTGATCATTTTGTGATTCACTGTTTTTAGATTTGAAAAGTGATTTTTGAGAGAGAGAGAGAGAGAGGCAGAGACAGAGAGAGAGAGACAAAGAGAGAGAGGCAGAGAGAGAGAGAGAGACAAAGAGAGAGAGACAGACAGAGACAGAGAGAGAGAGACACAGAGAGAGAGAAAGAGACAGACAGAGACAGAGAGAGAACATTTTTATATCAAATCTTTCCATTCTCGATGAGTAATGATATTGATCTGCTCTGCATATGGAATGGAACCTTTTTAGCTGCTACGCCACTTCAGCCCTCAGTTGAGCTAGTTCAGTACAGGCTGCACATTCTGCAAAGAAAGAGCTTCATTTGGGTTTACTGCAGCATCACCACCTCCATTCTTCAAAGTCATCAGAACCATTATGCTGTCAAAGCGAAATCAGAGGGTGACTGACAGGTGAATTAGTTGTCTAAGCTAATTGTAGTGCAGGGGTCAAAGATTTCTATTATTTTCAGCCTTCTGTGGACTGCACACTGGAGGACTATCCAAAATTCAAAGCAGCAAAGAACCAAAATACAAAACAGCCCCATGTAAATCCTTGAGATGAAACTATGTAAAGCATTTTTTTTAAACTTTACAAAGGACATTGAGGATGAAATTATGTTTAGTCCTGAGTAATGCCAACAGCTCTTACCAAAAGTATCACACACTACAAAGAACAGGAAATACTCTGATTCATAGCTGGACCATCTATAAATGTTAAGTTTATATTCAAAGTTTACTTCAAACTTAAAATGAGATGAATTCTGGAGTAAAAATGGTGAGCGACCCAAATTTACTAGAATGAAATTTAATAACGGGCCTACAAAAGAGTCATTACGTGCTGTTTCGTCCTTGTGATGAATTAAAATGAATTAAATCCTATTTAAAACAAAAGCTGTGACTGAGGTGCTCAGGATTCGGTACTTAGGTCTGATTAAGGCACAAAAAAAATACCATCTTAGGGTGAACATTTTGGATCAACTGAGAGGCCTCCTCAAACGTGTTAGTAAACTGGACATAGGTCAGTTTTGGTGTTTTATAATTGTATATTCACGTTAGGTCAGTTTATTACTGTTGTATGTAGTTCTGCTAGTTATGATCTTTCAGTTTATTGGCTAAAGGTTTGTTAATATTCAGAATTTTGCACAACTTTTGTTATCTTTTCATATATTTAGTACTATTTTTTTTTTTTTATGCTAAGCTTACAGTGTTTTTGTACAGGCTGGTTGTAAGTTTATATTCTTGATGCCAGTAATACATGCTGTCCAGCTGTTTTGTCACATGTTTTTATTGAGTGCACCTCACATACCTGGTTTGTAACTCACAGAGGTTCAGCAGGTTGAAAGTTCTCCACATGGGAGAGCTATTAGCACTCATGTAGCTTTTGTGCACATCATTTGAATGAAGGAACTGGCATATATAATGGTTATGGAAACAATGAAGGTCATGATAGGAAGACTTTTCATTTCATTGGCTAGATTTTGGGTGACCAAAGACAAAAAAGCAGGAATTCTATGGAGGAACTTAATCACCAGAGACATTGTATGAATTGGGCACGGCTGCACAGTCCGGTATGAGTTGGGCCACCGTGACCAATAACAGCACCCCCCTCCCAGGTGGCACACCTCCGCCTCCACTCTGATGGGTTTAGTCTTCTGGCATCACATGTCACTTGTCACTTAAACTACTTTGTCCTTTCACGAAGGAGAGCTGCAGCCAGGCCTTTACAGAAAGTTACTTGTTCCGTCACTTTGGGCATATGTGATAAATGCATAAAGTCCACTTTCTCTGCCGGACTCCTGACTCCATTTCTATAAAACAAAGTACACAAATGCTCTCTTTAGTAGCTCTGAGATTATGTGATGCATTCTTCCTCCCTCCATTTCTGGAGGTGGTTGATGGGAACTCTGGGTCCTTGCCATGAGGTCGCGCCACTCAGCACAAAATAAATGGCAGCGGATCAATAGCAGAGACAGATCAGTTACATCACAGCTGCATTTTGACCCTCAGGCCCAAAGAGCCTTAATTCTTTTCATCAGGTATCGGCTTCGATAAAAGCCGCCTAAAACGGAGAACCAGGATGTGAGGCTCAGGTTTCAAATGGAAAAGAAAGTACTACCTTTTCTGTCAAACATTTCTGTTCAAAGGGTAAAAAAAAAAAATACTTTAGAGAAATTCCGCATGTTTTCTACACCCGAGTTAAATAGAACGGACAGTGGACATTATTCGTATTTTAGGAAATTCAGCAACAAAAAGTTACCCGACCTGCTTGTCATGTCTGAATTAAAACTCCTCAGCTATTCATAATCCTTCACTGGTTACAAGACTTCTGTCTTGTGAGGAGAGAAACTTTCGACTGAATAGATTTCGTATAATTTAGATATCCAGGCATGTGCATGAATGAAGTAAAATAAAGTGTAATACACACTGAAATTGGAGGACACTAAATACACTGAAAACTCAGAGAGGTCAAACAACCTATTTTAGAGCGCTTAAGCCCTCCAGACTGGATAACATACGGGGATTAGGACTTTTTGAAGCTTAGAAAAGCCTGCATAGCTTATTATAGTATCAGCCTTATTATAATATTAATGTACCAAGTTTACCGCAAAGCTATTAGTTAACACAGCCCTCATATAGTTGTATATCTAAATCTAGTAGAACAGCTTCTTGGTTGCTGTGAGGCCTGTCCATGTCAAGGTATGAAAAGAAAAAAAAAAAAAAGAAGTCTTGTACGATATATTCCTCTTAGACCTACTGTATGTGAAAGCTCTGACAAAAGGGATGCTATTTGTGGGGTGTTTTAAGAGGCAGGAAAGGATCAAGGCACTTGAGGCCTCTACAGCAATCTCTCTTCCACCCTCGCATTGTGTAGTCATCCACCAGCCCTGTGACTGTGGCCGTGCCAAAACGTGTGGGTTAGACTTCAATAAAAACACTTTTTTCCCTTTTGACTGGAAGAGCTGTATTTCCGCCTCACGACCTGAGGACACAGGTCCTCTTGAAAAACAACTATAAAGGGCCTCTTAAATAGTAGGATTGTAAACTAGATTATACCGTCTCTCTCTTGTTTATTGTTGCTATGATTTTTTTTTTTTTTTTTTTTTACATGCTGAATGTACCTGCTACTGCCGAAAACAGTAAAAATCATATTCAAAGAGGGCAAAGTCAAACAGCCCTTTTTTACAGGACGCTGCCAGTCTTCGGTTTCTTACACTTTAAGAAAGAGCATGAGAATGCTGTAAACCCGCCAGACTGCATAGCATATGGGGATTAAGACCTTCTGAAGATTAAAAAAGGCAAGGGTTAGCAACGTGGCTGTGATAAGCCGCGTAATAAACAAAGCAGCATGAAATTGCAGCTTCAGGAGAATCCTTGCAAGGCATCACTGCACTATAATGACCTCGGTCTACTGGGTGACCACCACACAGGCTTCTGGGACAGTTTCACTAATGGAACATTTTCCTGGCAGGAATCAAAACTTCGTGTTGGGCTGAATTACACAATCAGCACAGAATCTCTAGTTTCCTTTTTTTGCACATGACTGGGGAGCGCCGGCCGATATATATTTGTATCAACATGCAATGTTATCGACATGATATAGATTTTCAGTTTTAGCAGTACTTAACCGATAAAAAGTATTAGTCCCTGTGAAAGAGGACATGAAGTTAGTTGGTGGGAGAGTTGAGGATGCAGCAGATAGGGCTAAGTGGAGACAGATGATTCG
>JBBIGA010000001.1:43613615-43625540 GCA_037576975.1 Alestes dentex | reverse complement strand
GAGAGAGAGAGAGAGAGAGGAGGGGTGAGAGAGAGAGAGAGAGAGAGAGTGGAGGGGCGAGAGAGAGAGAGAGAGAGGAGGGGCGAGAGAGAGAGAGAGAGAGAGAGAGAGAGAGATCACTGCCAGTGATCACCACAAGCAGGTAACACTCAGGTCTCTCTCACCATCCAGGCCGTTGTGCTGCTCATAGGTGCGTTTGCCCAGGATGGTGGGTGAGCCGTTGTTCAGGATGGGGGAGGACTTGATGGGCGTCAGGCTGCCTGTGGAAATGGAGGCTCCCCGAGGAGGCTCGGGTTTAGGAGGACATGGATGGGCCTCTGAAATAAACAGACAGAGGAACCGGGTCATTTTTGGTTCCAGACCTGCACTTTTGCTCTTAAAATTAGATTAAAATGGACCAAACTGCTCTGAGTGTACTTTCTATAGAAACTTACTACAGTGTGAATGCACTTATTAATTACTCTGGTGTTCTTAATGGAAATTACAGAGCCTACGGGCTATATAAACAAATAACACATAACCTCCTGGGCTATTTAATCCATTTCATCATGTTAAGCTTTACTCTAAAGCGCTATTACAGTCACTGACAGAAAACCCAATCAAGCAGATGCAAATATTGTTTTGCCTGTGGCATGTTCCTGTTCTCATCCTCTGAAATGTTGAGCCCGACACATCTAATCACTCTGGAACACTCTAGCCACTCCTGTGCGCTCTTAATCCCAAAAAGTACATTCTAAGACACTCTGAAACTGACAACGTTCAGAATGTTCCCTGGTACCAAGAGTGAATTCGCACTATATATGAAATGAGAGGAGAAAAACAAGAAAAAGTGCAGATGTCATTTCCACCCACCAAGATATCTAACCACTGACTCCAGAGGCTTCCGCTCTGCCTGTTTTAAAGATGCGGGTTTTTTGGACATATCTGGAAACCGCACTGCGCCTACAAACACAATAAATAGGCTGTAAAATTTCACTGCATTGAAACACCACATGTAAGGCATATGTACAAATGGACTCAAAACAAGGTAACTGCAACTAGTTTGATTAAACTATTTACATTATGAACTACATTTGCACTTCCTAAGAGATTGGTAAAGTGCTGACTGATGCACATAAAGGTATTAAGGCAGAACAGGACACCATCTACTCATGCTGCTCATTCAGAACACTGCTCAATTCCTACCACTTATTGTTTATGCATGTTACAGTAAATGAATAATGCCCTCGCTGTATAGTTATTTTCATTTGTACAGAACTAGCACGCTGCCACTTGACAACACTTCTATTGTTTTATATTATTGAGAAATTTCCACTATTTCAGTTTTATATTATGTGTGTTTTAGAAATTTCTGTGTAAAGTGTCCTTTTACTGTCTGTGCGCTGCTGCACATGCATCTCACGATCCATTGCTAAGTGGTCATAAGCTAACTGAGCGATAAAGCATTAGCTACTGCCCACTCACACTCCGCTTTGATGGCTGCAGTGTTGACAGGTATGTAGGGGTGTCTGGCCAGGTAGCGAGACCTGAGCAGGTCCTGGCAGATTCGACGGGCTATTCGGGTCATCTGGGTGGTCTGCAGGTAGAACGCTTGCCTGGTCTTCACTGCAAACTTTGGACTCCCGCTGTGTCTCACTGGCAAACCATGAGGACTCTACCAACCAAACAAAGATCAGAGTGTGCGTGACTGTGTCTGTGGCAATGAAATTCCGAAGTTCCGGAGTTCCAAAGGGAAATTAAATAGTAAGGCTGGCACAGGAATAGGAGATCCAAGATATGAAACAAGAATCAGAAATGTTTGTTCACACTATAAGAGATAAAGCCATTTTTTGCCAATATGGGACACTGACTTCATTTTTTCTGAGCTTTGAAAAAAGATCTTTTCACACCAGAATGGAGCAGCTTTCATCTGTGGTCCTAAGCTGAATACATATCTGATATGGGTGCATCTGTCCCCACTGCATTATTATAATTATCTGGCTAAATAGATGATTGAGGTGTGTGTGTGCAGGTTTTTACAAAGCAGTGCTTTGACAAACTAGAGTTACTAACAAATAGGAACATTTTCCAAGAAAGAAAGATCAGATCTGCACAAAAAATAATATGAACATAGTGAAAAAACAGAGCCCCCTGCTGAAACCGCGCTTACCAGGTTGTTGCGGTTGGGGCCGGGCCGCTCCCCATCCAACCTCGTGGGCATCTTGAGGCCACCATACTTCTTCCAATAGGTCCAGCAGGAGGCGCACAGTCTGCACTGCATGTTTGTCGGCCCCCATGAATACCACTGATATGAAGTGGTGGCTACACACACACACACACACACACACACACACACACACACACACACACACACACACACACACACACACACACACACCATTTACAGTTCTTGCTCACTTCGGTTGATCTCATCATTCAAAACTATTTCGTCCAATTTATATGTGCATTAACTCTAGAGTCAATTACTCGACTACTAATTTATAACTGAATGACAGTGAACACTGGTTTGAACGGAGTAGCTTTGTATAAATCTATGAATTGTTACATTTGATTGAATGTAATAGTCATTTGCACCCGATGTGCAATGCATATGCCAGGGTGGTACTGTGAAAACATCAAAGATTGCATCAAATATTATTTCAAGAGCCATATCTATAAACCTACACTACAGTTTCGAATTACATGTACTATTAAAAAAGTTTGTGAGACGCCGACATAGTCAATTTTAGCCAGTCTGCACTTAAAAATTGTAATTATTTAAAAAATAAATATAACAGCAAAATGAAGGTTTCAAATGAAGGGTTCAAATAAAGGTAAGTGTTAACGTCTATACTCCACTGGTTTCTGATGACATTCATTTTTATTTATTAGTCTCTTTTTTTTTTTTTTTAGGAGAGAACAGGTGCGAATAGCCAACTTTTAATTGGCAAGCTGGGGACAGCCCTTGTTAGTCCAGTATAGTACAACACTGAGCAAATATTAGGTTTTAACTCACTGTAACAGCTCTCGCAGGCTCGGCCCAGTCCAGCCGGCTGGCCCGGCGCCCCCGGCAACACCCCGGCCCCATTCACCAGCCCCGGCTTCACACTGTTTACGCTTAGCTGATTGGGGTTGGGCTTGTTACTGCAGGTACAGAGCACAGAGGGTCACAGAGGCCACAGGATTACGCATGATCAAAGGGCAATTTACTGAAAGCTCACAATGAAACGCTAGCAAAGCGAGGGCTACCCTCTGCCCTGTGCACCAAGATACTCACTAGTTAGGGATATAAACCTGCTTCAGCTTGCTCTCTGCCTCTGCAGCTTTTAACCGCTTCTGTGTCCGGTGAAAGAGTCAGGCAACTAATTAGTCTATCATTTCTAACTTTTTTTTTTTTACAAGTGGCAGTTTCATAACAAGTTCATTTCCAAGAAGCAATAAGCAGTCAACCTTACCTGCTGAACATATCTGTCTGTGGTTTTCCACATGTAGTAATACTCAATTATGCTAGTCAGAGACTTCCAGGGCAGCTGAAAAGGACAAAGCAAAGTGTTACTTTCAGCATGTGCACTGCCTTCACACATCATCATCTTTTCCTACTTATGTAAACACACAACACATTCTTGGACGAATATGCTAGTGAACACAATCTGAAACAGCATTTCAGTTGACACATTTGTTAAAACATTATACTGTGGTCATTAAAACATGACTTCTTTTGTCTCAATAAGTAAGAAAGCTTTGTTTCGTTTTAAAAAAGTGGGTGTGGATATGTTCCATGAGAAGCTCCTCCTTGTGTCTCTGGGTTGGGCTCATTGGGATAGGTCCTCTAGCTACAACAACATGTGTGCACTAAATCACCAGCAGGTGGCAGAGTTAAACATTGTGTAGACACACATTGCTGCAAAATGCAGTCTATTTTAATTTGATTCTAATCCTGACCTTCATTGCACAGCTTTTGTTAATATTTTGCTCATTTTCTTTGTATTTTTTTTATAGCACTTGATAGGTGGTTTGCTTGTCTAAACTCACAAAGTCCTGCTGGATGTCTGTGAAATCTTTGCCATATTTCTCAAGAGCCTCCTCAAACAGGTTGGCCTCGGAGGCGCTCCACTCCTCCATCTCGTCTCTGCAGAGTACGGGTCCACCCTGAGGCACGAGAGCTGCGATAGCTCGGGTCATATCATAGCCATTCTTATGCAAAGTGTCCATAGCATGGAACTGGAAAGAAAAAGAAAATGTACGCATATTAGGTACATAAGGTAAGTACACCCTAGAACAGAACAGAACCAATCTTCATGCCAGTCCTTCAGTGAAGCTTTGATTAGTGATTTAGTGAAGCTGTATTATAATTGCACCTTCTGAAGATGAGTGAATTCCAAGTATAGTGATAACACCCAAAGATTCATGATTTGAAGAGTCACAGAACATCCATCAGGACTATCACTTGGTAGATTCAACAGAGAATGTCCGACTAAGGTATTATAAGCATAATACTAATTTGTAATTAACTAAATGCAAAGGCCAACATCAAGATTGTAAATTATAAACAATCAATTAGCCATGTCAAATCACAAATCAAATTACATATAGATTATATGAAGCTAAAAACATTTTTTAAAAGGCCTTTTTTCCAAGAGCTGTCACACTGAGGCCAGCAAAAAAGAAAGTACCATTTATCAAACTTTTCAGCACATATTTCGACATCTTTGCACACAATGAACTGTGCAAAAACTACAACATACATATAAGCACTACATATAACCCCTATACAGACTAAAACAGTAAGTGTGAGTGTCTCAGTGGCTCAGAGTGTATGTTTATGCATGTGTGTGGTACCCTCTGCCTCCAGTGCTATATGTTTTATAAATGAGGGGCAGAGTCAGGCAAAGGGTGGTTGTGGGTGAGCATCGTTCCTACTCTCTTCTGTTCTGACTCCACTGGGGCCCAGAGGCGGAACGAGGCCTGCAGACTGCTTCTGTTCAATCCAGAACAAAATGTGATTCTAGCTCTTCATGATTCTGGGGCTGGTTACATACAGGGCTGAAGATTTTATTTTTTTATTTATTTGTTTTATGAAGCATGTTTAAATACAACACTTACATTAAACAGATCTTTTTATCCCTACAATGTCAGGTCAGTCAGAGTAACATGTATTTAATGTAGTAAATCTATACAGAACACAAAAATGTGATAAATCAATGTAAATGCGCTAAAGATGTAAATGCACTGCACTAAAGAAATACAGCTAACACTTCGCTTCCACATTTCTTATCTGACATCATTTAACTTAATTTGCACAGCTGAGTACTGCAAATGCAACGATTCATTATTTGACCTTCACTAGTTGGAATTCTGAAGTTAAAACTGTTAAAAAGTTCAAATGTTATTGCACATCTTTTGCAAAAAATAGCTTGCAGTAGATCCACCATGTATTTTGCAGTAGATCAATATTTAATAACCTAATACCCATGCTGTTTTATACTATCATGGCCAATTCTGCATTGTCAATCAGCAACGCACAACTGATTATTACAATGTTCTGCATGAGCCAGTGTGAAGTGTGAAGTAGTGCTGAAGCAGGATGTAGCACGTAGAGAGTGTAGGTGGTGCCGTACCAGTGTGATGTCTCTGGAGGCTGCTGCAGCGCTCATGTGCAGACTGGGCTGCCGAACTGAACTACTGCAGTCCAGAGCCCGCGCAAACGTACCCACGGACCTGCGGGAGGAAGAAAGGAAAAGGAAAGGCAAAAACGCAGAGACAGAGGAGAAAGAGAAGGAAAAGAGAGCAAACACAGGAAAATGGATGAGCACTGTAACTGGGCTTCAAGTTCTACATGAAGCAGCAGCTCGCTGTTCACACATCAAAAACTGCACAGTAAACAAACATGAGCTTTCAACGGTGACTCTGTTGGCCCTTCACCTTTAAGGCAAAAACACCAGTGGATTAAACCCGTTAGCACTTGAAGCGCTTACCGAGCCACGACGAGAAACTGGTCAATCTGTTTCTCTGTGAGAGCACTGCTGGGGTCCCACACTTTCTCCTCCAGTTTAGCCTGCTCCCTGCCATCGTCCTCGCCTGATCAGCCAAAAGACACAAAACACAGCAGAGAGCTGAAGAACACGACTGGAGATCAAGAACACCTTCTCACACTGCTACTTAACAGAGCTCTGCATGGAGTGAAACCTCCGTGAGAAGGAGCTCAAGCTGTCAATTCTATGCCATTCCTCCATGTCTATCAAAGGACTGAATAAACTACCTTTAGTACCAACAGAAATGTTATAGTCAGAACATGGCTGTATGAGCTCTAACGGAAACTGTTTATACCATGTCATAAATCCAAATTAGAGATGGTACTGATCCTATACTAACTATACCCATCATTCTATACCAACTCATATAGACAAGTCAAGGATTTTCTCAAAGATAGATAAATAAATAAATAAATAAATAAAATAATAATCAGTTCTTCCATTAAATTCATGGAACTTTGCAAAATCCCATAGCTATAAGTTTTCACTTAGGAATTTTAGAAGTTTGGCCCACTGTATATTATAGGCCCTAACTACATATTTTTTACTGGAATAGGTCAAAATTGGAACATCAAAGAAACTCAAAGGATAATTTGCAACAATTTGAAGTCACACAAAACAAATATCTACCTATGAAATAAAACCCCCTGATACTATATTACAGTCAATGAAATGAACAAAAAAAAAAAAAAAGATTTTTTATCATTTTGTATTTTTATAACCATAACCATAATATTTTTATAACCATTTCAGCTCTGAGGCTATATTAAGGGCTAGGTGAATTGACATACAATGACCCTGCATCAGTATTGACCTAATACCAACAGAAAATGAATAGGATAGCAGAGAAAAAAAATGTATTTCATAATATTCCGTAACAAATGTAGACTAAAATATCCCAGCATTGCTTGTAGTGCATCGTAACAAAAGGCAAAGTCGGTAACCTGATAACAGGAGCGACATGTAGCCCAATGTTAACAAGAGAAAACAAGTAACTAGATATAAAGAGCACTGAGGTTAAATATGAATCATGCATTCGCTTTACATACCGCCCACTTCAGCAGAAAAGAACTCCAAGATTTGCCAACAGACTCTTAATGATAGTACAGCGGCATAGTAGTATGATAAAAGGAACTACATGTAGCATAATGTTAACATAAGAACAATGAGAAGCTAGAGGAGTATTAGACTAACTGCATAACTTTGCATACATTTCAATCAAAAGTGATTATTTTTTTTATTTGATGAATCATTTGTCATGTGCTTCTTCCTACAGCACAGTAGAGCGCTTCAGCGTAGATGTAACCAATTCCCACCCACTAGCTAGGTCTCCTTCGATCACAAAATAGAGAAGGCTACCACGTTCACTCAAACTGCCATTAACACACCCCTGGACAGCTGAACGCACTTGGAGGAGGATGCTAACTGCCAATCTGCTATAACAGTTAAGTGCACTGAATGATGGAAGGATCAGAGCACCATATTCCCCACCTAGACGCCAATTTTGGCCAATTGTGATAACCAATTTTTTAATAGCAGTTTGAGCATTATTCTCAGACAGTCATCTTAAGAAGTGTTTAGTTAAAATAAGTCATTTTAAAGTTTAGTAAAAAATGAGAGAGAGAGAGAGAGAGAGGGTGCGAGAGAGAGAGAGAAAGCGTGAGAGAGAGGGTGAAAGAGAGAGTGCGAGAGTGAGTGTGTGAGAGTGAGAGAATGTGCGAGAGGGAGAGCGAGAGCGGGAGAGCGAGAGCGTGAGATAAAGAAAGCGAGACAGTGTGAGAATGAGCGAGAGAACAAGGGAGAATGTGAGAGAGCAAGAAAGTTAGAGAGAGAACCAAGGAGAGCAAGAGAAGGAGAGCAAGAGAACGAGGAAAAGCGGGAGAGGGAGAGAGAAAGAGCGGAAGACAGAAACAGCGCGAGATTCTCCCACCCCTTGTTCGACATGAAATATACAGTAGTAGTGGTACGTTTTGTGTGTGAGTAAACTTTATAGCAGGAGTGAAACTCCATCTGAGGTTTGCCTGGGTTGTTCCAAAGCAGTTGAAAGGCTGGCATACCCTCTTTGAGAAGGTCGGTAATGTCTGCCTGGTACTTATTTCCCACTCTGATCTCTCCTTTATCAGCCAGGAGAGTCTTCTGCTGAGGGTCATATACCAGCGAGTAGAAAAATGCATCCTGCAGCCAAAAAAACAACATAAACAAAGAACAAGTCTGAGACACACACATGCAAACAAAGACCCAGCCTCATGTACTGATAGAGGGCTGTGTGTGTGTGTGTGTGTTTGGCATGACATTGAGTGGAGTCTCCAGTCTCCTCATTACTAAATGCGAAGAGAACATTCTGGGTCAACACGCTGAATTATTCATTCAGAACGGAGCTCAAAACTAGCTCTCATACACATACACACATCAAATAAAAACCATTCACTTCAAGCTTGTACAGGCAAAACACACTCTCATACAGTGCAGCAGGACAAAACAGCATGGTGCTCATGGAGCCTCCACATTGTAAAAGTGCCATATCCCATAACGCAGTCCACACTTACACACGTGCTGTACTGCACTCACCTCTCTGTCCAGGTAGGACTTGAGGGTTTCGGTCTCATTTAGAAGTGTCACACAGCACTTTCCCCTGAAAAACAGTTACACCACAAACACATCAACTAACAATGAACTGACAATGACCACAAAACAAAGCTATGGTCACATTTAAAGTCACAACACGCACAGAATTTGGCTTTGGCTCACAGCACTGACAACCTGAGCAAGAGAGGGAACTTTCACAATGTTACAGCTCATGAGAATACAACAGCAGATAATGGGAAGTGGAGTGTGTGTGCGTGCATGTGTGTACGTGTGTGTGTGTGTGTGTGTGTGTGTGTGTGTGTGTGTGTGTGTGTGTGTGTGTGTGTGTGAGTCACACACAGAAAAAGAGTTGTGAGTGTGAGGCCTGTTCACACTCCTGAGCTGTAGTTATGTTTTCTGTAAGAGACATTACAACCATAAATAAAGATGAAGAACTACGTTAGAGGTGAAATTTGTAGGCTGACCGTGAAAAGCAAATCATTAAAATAAATTTAATACCATGAGTCCAACACCAATGAACAATCATTTTAATTTCATGCATTTTAAAGCAACATATCCTCCATAAACTATAATCCAAATATGAACTGCACTGAGGGTTGAATAGGGATCACAGGTACATTTTACATAGTCAAGACAAATTGACAAGATAAGAGTTTAGAGTTTAGCATCCTGCATAAGGACACTTATTGATAGTGTTATGGCACTTCTGCCTGGAGGAGGGCTCTAATCTCAAGTCATCCCTGTGCGGTCCATACTCCAGTTCAGAATGGTAGGACAGGTATGGAGCTGGCCATTTTCAGCAGTGATACCAGTACTAGGTAGATTATAACAATGTTTTTTCATTTTCCATTATTCTAATTTAATGCATAACAACATTTGCTCTTATAAGTCATGAGTGTTCATCACGTGCTGAAAATTTTAGAAAACATTTGAGTGTTTACTGGGCATGGGCAGATTGTACCATCTTATTCCAGGATCATTCCTCAGAGTGACAGTTTGAGTTCTCTCCAGAGATCTGACCTCATCATTGTCGGATATGTCATTTCACACTGCAGCACTGTTTACACTGCAAGATCTCTGACAGCGACTTCTGACATGTGGGAAAATAATAAAGTGTCTCAGACGCATCAGCTGCTTGGAACAACCATCTGCAGAGTCTTTCACCCGGTTGCAGTACGAAATCTCAGCTGTGACAGCGACTACAGAATTTCACCACATTTATGAGAACTCATCTGAGACAGCAGTCACATTGAGGCCAGACGGTTCGTTTGTGTTTTTACCTGATGTGTGTAGCGGGCAGAGATTCCAGCTGTCTAGAGAGGAACAGTTCTCTGTGTCTCAGCTGATGTTTCTGTTTCTCCGGCAGCTCGGCCATCTCGGGGTTCTCCATTTCCTCTTCTAGCTCTCCTAAAGGTCAGAGGATAAAGCTGAGCATTTATAAAACCACCAATACATTAGTAGTACTGACAATAGGATGGCCACACATTTGATCCTGTCATTACTTTCATGTCTCTTCTACTCTTTTTTAAATGTCAAATAGTTTAGTAACAAAAACAAAAAAGAAAAAAAAAAACAAACAAACAAAACCCAATAGAGAGAACAAAATTTCACAGGTATCACCTGCACCAATCATTTGTCACAACCACAATGTTAAAACCAATGAATTACACTGATTATCTCATTACAATGGCTTCTGTCAAAGGGTGAAATATATTGGACAGCGAATGACGAGTCGGTTCTTGAAGTTGATGTGTTGGGAACAGGAAAAATAGGCAGAACGTAGAAATCTGAGTGACTCTGACAAGGGCCAGATTCTGACGGCTAGTCAGAGCATCTCCAAAACGGCAGGTCTGGTGGGGTCCCCCCCCGGGTGTGCAGTGGTTAAGAAGAACAACTGGTGAACCAGTAACAGGGCCACTGGTGATCAAGACTTACTGTTACACATGGTTTGCAAAGGCTAGCCAGTTCGGTTCAATCACACAGAAGAGCTACTGTAGCACAAATTGCTGGAAAAGTTCTAGCTGGCTATGACAGAAAGGTGTCGGAACAGACAGTGCATCACAGCTTGCTGCAAAACAGGCTGTGTTGCTGCAGAGTGGTCAGAGTGACCGTGCTGTTCCTGTCCACCGCAGAAGACACATGAACACCAAAACTGGCCCATGGGGTAATGGTAGAAGATGGTCTGGTCTGACGAATCGCATTTTCATTTACATTACGTGGATGACGGGTTTCGTGTGTTGCTTACTTAGGGCACTAAGATGCACCATGGGAAGAAGGCAAGCCATGGGAGCAGTGCGATGAAAAGATTTGCTGAGACCTCTTAGAACTGCAGATGTTACTTAGACATAAACCATCTACCAAAACACTGCTGCAGAACTAGTACACTGTTTCATGGCAACGTTAGTCCCTAATGGCAGTGGCCTCTTTCAGCAGGATAATGTTTCCTGCCATGCTGCAAACATAGTTCAGGTGTTGACCTGGCCTCCAAATTCCTCAGAACTCAATCTGACTGATCCATGGAGGCCCCAGCACGTCTTGGTGCCATTTACCACAGCTTTGGTGATTCAGTTTTGCCACCGCGAGGAGGACCCACACAATATTAAGCAGGTGGTTTGTTATGGATGATTAATGTCTATACCTTAACCTACAGTCAGTCTGGCTCAGCATCACATTCATATTCAGTCCAATTTGTTCCCCAATACCTTCTGAATTTTTCTACACGTAGATATAAATAGACAGAAAATTAGTTTTTTCTATTTTTAACGTTTGTTTTAACCACATCACTTCTGTTTGTTTCAATGAGCTCTCGGAGAGCACCAAATACCAACAAGCTTTTAATCATCAGTGATAACGATTAAATGCAGCAATGAACAAGAAATATATTTAATCCACTCAACCTTTTTTTAATTTCTGTTGAAAGAGTTTCTACTGTGTTTACTATGTTTTATTATATGCTTTAAACATATATTTATTACATAACTAACAAACTTAAAAATGTGTGCGTTTTGAGATTTGCAATGGAACAAAAAAAAACTTAATTAGCGAGAGAGACTGGTTGCACATAAACAGAGTATATATTTGAGAACAAAGAATTTATTCGAAATATTTTTAAAAATGGACATAAGTGCCACCCCCTCATTCAGTACTTCATCTCTGCTATATGATAATCGCATTTTTAGAGGAGCAGAAGGGAAATATCACCCTTACCCAGTCCTACATACATGTGGTGTATGGAGTGAGTGTGCTGAGTGGAGAATGATAAGTGGGAGGGAGGGAGAGAGAGAGAGAGAGAGAGAGAGAGACACTGAGAGAGAGAGAGAGACACTAG
>JBBIGA010000001.1:43601247-43613515 GCA_037576975.1 Alestes dentex | reverse complement strand
ACACACACACACACACACACACACACACACACACACACACACACACACACACACACACACACACACACACAGGATGTCAAACTCAGACCTTTGTCTAGTACTAGGTAGGGCTGTAACGGTATACGAGTCTCAATGTGTACTGTGGTCTGAAAACTGATGCCCATCATACCGTGTACGTTAGCTTAATACCGCCACTGAAAAATAAACGCAACCGAACACAGAATCTCACTTGCATCTCCTTTCCCACTCCACCACCCATCAGACTTGATAACTGGTGCCCCGCATACGAACACGCACACGCGCTAGCAGCAGAAAAAAAATTGATGTCACCGATTTCCATGTTCACAAAAAGAAATTAAAATCAGCAGTGGGATTACTCTGAATATCCCAGAAATGAAGGTGGTACAGGACAGCTTTCCAGTTTGCAAAAAATAGGGACGCAAAGAAACTGCTACAGGAGGAAAGATATCAAACGTTCATTCATCTTCGTCCCATAAACCCCTCCACGTAGGTCAATGTTTGTGTCCTATTTATGACTTATATTCCATATCCAAGCTCCTGGCTACCTTTGCGTTGTATGTTTATTCATGAATTTCTGACTTACAGACTCACACTCCAAACTCTCTCACACACACACACACACGCGCACACACACACACACGCACACACACACACACGCACACACACACACACACATTGCAGAGTTTATGTATTTCTAAAGAGAGAAATAAATCCTAATTTCTTTTGCATCTTATTTTCTTTTTCAAAAGGAGACTTTTTACACAAACTTGTTTTAACTACAATAAAGTGTTTTTCACAAAACGCGATAAAACTCTTTCTGAGACGGTATTCATGCCATGAAAATCTCATACCGTTACAAACCGTGAGTAGTACATCTACAATATTCTCGTACACGTATCAGTTCTACTGAAATGAGCATCGATATGACAAAATGATCACATTCAATTCCATGTAACAATGATGTCTCTGTTACAAAAGGAGTTTAATTTTAGTTTTTAAAATTCTGTTCTGGGCACCCCACCAGACAATCTCATTTGAGAAAATATATTAAATCGACATAAACACCTTTTTTTCCTGAGGTATATTTATAATACTTCATATCAAGTTTTAGTTCACTTTAAGAACAACAATCTTCATTAGAAACTGACACCACAGTAAATTTGGAAATTGAGGTGTTGAATTTTATTAGTATCAGCTAGCACGGCGCGGGAACATGACAGCACTGCCTTTTACCTGCTCCAACACATGCAAATCAGCTCACGGCAGGCTTGGTAATTAGCTCATGAGTTGAATCAGGTGTGTTACATCAGAGAGAACACTAAATCCTGCAGTGCTGGAATCTGAGAACCTTTGTACCCGATGCAGTCTGACGTTACACTTTCACATATGGTCTCTTACTTGCACACAACGTTCTTGCCACAATCACAAAGAGGACTGAGGTGCATGTGCTTCACTGCACTGTTTTAAAGTGTCCCTCTGTGACTTGATTATTTGTTTATTTACTGGCCTACGAGTTCTCAAACATGTCCTCAGGGTCCACATTCCAACACCCAACACACAATGATAGAGCAAAAATGTGGCTTGTCTGGGGGCTCTGAGGACCAGTTTGAGAATTACTGATCTATATCGGTCTACACCACTGGGGCATTAAAGCCACGTAAATGTCAAGTCATTAGGCACTCCAGAACACATTGCTTGGGTTTCTGACACTATCTGACATCTTTATCTACAATACATATACATACTACTGATGAAACAGTACTAGTAGCATTAAATTATATAGGGCTACTACTTATACATAACTGCTTGGCTGTTAGTGTTTTATCATAAACCAGGATGAAACACCAATATTTATTTTAAAGGTGAGTGCCAACTCTTTAATATGAAATCACCACAGAATTTATGTCAACACACAGGCGTGATACCGGAACTGAAGGGAAATGTTAAGAATTCATAAAGAATAAGAATTCATAGAAATAAAGAACAAGAAACATAAATAAACTGAAAGCTAACCATATTTAACTCCTTCTTAACAGCTGCAGTTCACAGAGTTTACACTTTTCTTTGAAAGACTGAAATAACATATAGGTAAAAAAAAATGTTTATACAAAAGGAAAAAGCAAAAAGTTCAAGCATTCAGTCTGTTTCCCACCCACTCATCTGTTTGGTCAGCGCGGCTGAGGGGCTGAGAATAAATACAGAACACGCTAGCTAACTGCTTTAGCTGATTCTTCAAGAATATAAAAGGTCTCTATAAACATATGACATATCAAATGACCGAATAACTCTCCAAGTCATCGATTCTGAATGAGATGTGTGTACCCACCAAACTGAATTTTACTTGGGTGTGAACATGACAGTTTGAAGTAATCACAATATGCCTAGAATCACATCATTTTTGACTCTGAATTTTAGGCATTTGCAGTTACTTCAATTACTTCACACCTTGACATGGTTTGAAGCAAATGATGTAGGAGAGCAGTTCTCAAGACCTGGCAGACGGCTACAAGTTTCCATTACTTGCTTTCATTACTTACAATCTATATCTATATCAGTCTCATAACCAAAACTAGAGGCAAGCAAGAGACATCTGAAATATCTTGGTAAAATGTAGGGGTGTCGAATTAGAGCAACTGTGGCCAGAACGGGGCCGGGTGCTCAAAGTCACGTGGTGCGATTTATCGGCATTAATTTTTTTTTACGTGTTATTGTTTCTGTAATTAACTGATCGAAATCAACGCCAATTAATCGCACCACGTGACTTTGAGCACCCGGCCCTTTTCTGGCCATAGTTGCTCTGTAGAATGAAGATGAGAACACGCTGCTTGGCCCAGCGATTGGAAAGTTTGTTTGAAAACGGTAAGATTGAACCGTCGTTATCTAAGACTATCGTTATCTGCAATTCATGCAATAAGTAATTTTTGTGTCATCTGAGTACATCACGTGTAAAATATCACCTCAACGCAAAGTCTTTAGGTGCAAATCCTGGGATCCGAGCCAGAACAGCCCGATCCCAGGCTTGAGATGCCTTGTATGCATGAGCACTGGAACCATTATATTAGGGGGCGCCTTTTAAAATCATTAGTTTCGTCCCCCACCCAGCGATCTGTATGAGTGATTCATTAAAATGCCTCTGACGTACATGCTTGTCTGTACATTGTCTTAAACTGCACCTTTTAGATTGTCAGCATATTTTTGATTGTGACCATTACTGCACATCAACAGTTTAAAAAAGGTTTTGCTGTAAATTCTTTTACTGCAAAAAAATGTGTGCAATTAATTTTGATTAATTAATGAGACAGCTTTTAATTAATAAAATGTTTTAAATCGCTTGATACCCCTAGTAAAATGACATTTGGGGTAAGAGGTGGTTGATACACCAAAATCTAAAACTATAATAATTTAAGATTTTCTTAAAAACACAAAATTTGCCACAACATTTGTTTTTTTAGGTTTGATATCCTAGGACAAGGGGATAAAAACAGCAGTGCCACATTTAAAAAAAACTTTGAATATAGTGATTTCTATTCAGTGAGATAAAAATGAGATTTCTATTCAATGAGATAAATTTATTAAGTAAGGCTAACCATTCTCTGTTTAAAAAAAAAAAAAAAAAAAAAGCTGATCAGTGTTCTTTAAGTACTGGTGATGTCTCTGATATGCTCAGAACTGACTGACCCCTAGGTAAGGATCATGGGAAGGCCCATCAACATGTCTACAGTTTTTGGCTAGACCTTAAGACACAAGCACGAGGAAGACAACTCATTCTCAAAATCCTGAGATGTTCGGTGAGTCAGAGTGACTCCTCCCTGAACGAAGAGGTCAAGCTTGATTCCGAGCAGAAAGAACAGGCAGGGTGAGGGTGGAGGCCACAGGGAGTGGTCAGTTCAGTTTAGGGCCAAGTCACTCTCCCTCTCTGCCTCTGCACATGTGAAAACATGGCCGCTGCAGAGCTCCTACAGCTTCAGGCCCCGGCAAGGAGGAGCCAGCATCACTGAGAGCAAAATATTTAATCTGTGACTCACCACAGACACACACATACAAGCGCGTGTGTGCACGTACACACAAACACACCACAGCCGACTGACTCCAAGAGCCTTATTCAGTGAGGGTCAAACAAGCTTCTCTAGCTTCAGTGTATTCTCTCTCTGCGCTATTTCCGATATCTGAATTCAAGGCATCAACTAATGCAGAGTTCCAATGTAAAAGCATCAGTGTGTTCAATCATTACATTTTCATAGGTTTTAGTACATAAGCAAAAATGTACAGAAGAGGCTAAACTGCCATAGTAAAGACCACCAAACACCAGCATTCTTTTCACCATCATGCAAAATTTTAAATCTAATTCACAGTTTTCTACTTAACCCAGATGTGATCAGCCATGACACGTTCCGAGTCTTTAAATTTAGCTTCTTCAGATTAGCGCGGGGTCTACAAGGCTAACGTAGCTAACATTAAGGTGGCATTTACATATTGATGTGGTTTAGGACACAGCATGTTTATCACAGTCACAAAAACTGATTCTACATCAGCTCTCTTACTCCAGGGGTGGTTTGTGAAAACTGACTTGTTACCATAAAAGGCTGCCTACAGTGTTAAACTGCATGAAGTTTTGCTCATTCTTATAGCTCTCAGTAAGTAATGGTGCATCTAAAAACCACATCAAGTCTGCAACATCTTAGCATAGAGCTGGATGTGGGTTGAGAGGACTGAGAAGGGTTTTTGTGGTTTATTTTTTCAAGATTTGGGTGACCACTGACTTCTAATGCTTGTTACCAACTTTAGCCTTACAACTCCAATGCTAAACTTAAGGAGAAGATTTTGGACTTCAAATATGTAGTCCAGTTCTGGTCAATACACTATTTCTGGGGTAGGTGAAAAATAGTGAAAATTTGATTTGTTCTTGGTGTTTTTTGTTTTGGGGTTTTTTTTTTAATTCCTTCAAATGAATGCTCTGTAGAAAGCTTATGAAACTGCACTACTATAAATCAGCCTTAGCTATAACTTGTTTGAAACTGTAAAACTGTCTAAGACAAAGGTGGCCAGCACACAAGTCTACAACAATTTAGTGATTTGCCTGCTCCAACACAGACTAAATCCAGAAATTAACTGACTGAATTAAGGGTGTAAAGGGTGAGAAAAACCTGTGCACAACTCTCCAGGTCCACCACCACTGGTCATGTCAAGTGATCCTCCCTTAACTGAAGTGGTGTCATGATCCTACAAAGCTGGGTAATGGTAGAGGTAATGGCTTGTTTTAAACATAGACATTACATTCACTGCCTAGGTATATTAACAGATGACAAATTATATTTGACCACCCATTTCAGCATTTAAAAATTTTTTTATTTTTTTTATCTGTCAGGAAGAACAATGCCATCAGCAATCAAGTAGTGGACAATCTTCCCTCGCTCTACCCCTCCAGTACCTATTTGTTCTGCAATAATGAGACGTGTCTACTGACAATAGCACAGGCTGCAGAGAAACAGAGAAACCGAGAGAGAGAGAGACGTTCTCTGGAATTATGGATCTTCTCCTTATTGTTCTCTGACTTTGGCAGCAGCTTAAGATTCAAATAAAGAAAGCGGCGACTCTGCTGCATTGGTAGCTGTAAGGCTCGAGTGTAATCGAGGTATACATTGGTGTTCATATACAGCCATGGAAAAAAAAAAAGAGACCAGTTTTTTCTGTTCACTGTTTGTACAACTTGCAGCAGTGTGTGTGTGTGTGTGTGTGTGTGTGTGTGTGTGTGTGTGTGTATAAAATGCACAGGTTGCTATTCTTTTCTGATCTATTGCAGTGTGAGCTGTGGAAAAAAGAAGAAACGCCTCTATATGTGTTGTGAGTGCAGTAGTGTTTGTAGAGCAGCTTTTCTATGGTCTGTATTCCAGCAGCTTCACTCCCGATTCAGTTTCTGACGGGATGAAACAGAGTCACACATGCACATGCTCTTAACATCACTATTTTAATTGTTGCAACTGTAAAATAATGTAAGAGTGTTGTGTAGTTTGACATTTCCCAGGTATAATAAATTATTTGTATGTATTCTTTTTAATTTTCTCCAAACATTTTTTTGTTTGGAATTTTGAATCAAGTGCGGTCAATAGTGTATAAAACAACAATGACATGCACACTTTACACAGACACACGCTCACAAATTGCAAGAGCAATATCCAGGGGAAAAAAAATGATGCGGGCTTTTTTTTTTTTTTCCATGCACAATTTTTTAGGTACGTTAATATAACCAGACTTAATTCGTTTTATTTCTACTGATCCATTTGTCATTCAATTCAGATGCAACAAACAGCAGCTGATGTGTTCAAATTATGCAACAATTAAATGAAAAATGAGAAAAATGGAGATGTTTTTTGTTCTGGTTTTGTTGAGGTTTTGTTCTGACAGCAATCACACAAACACACACACAAAATGTACAATTGGGGAATGGTGTACCAATGTATAAATGTTTGAGTTGCCAAAAGAAAAAAAATATTTACTGTTACCATTTTATAAAGACCATGTCTAAGAATCTGTGAATGTGAAGTGGCCAATATCTGATTGGTTCAACGTCATCAGAACTGGTCATCCAGCAGCACATTCGTGCATCACAACTTCAAACTCCTTTTGCGTCCGCTGGCTCAGGAGGAATTCCATTACTCCACTTCCCACCCCCCACATCCACTATCTTCTCTATTCTTTTTTTTCCATGACTATTCCTCTCTTCCTGCTCAGTGACTTGTCCCGTCTTTGTGCTACACGTCTTCACATTCCGATTTGCTTTTCCCCTCCTCTTCTCTCCTTTTCTCTCCTCTTTTCTCCTTTCCTTTCCAAAGCACAGTCAGGATGTAGCCCACACCCATGCGGTCCATAGCCATTCCTGCCATGCATTTTTCACATATTGCAAATGTCTGAAAGTCCATGGAGGGACTGCTGGCACTGCAGAGAGGCCCACAATCCACGAACACACACACACACACACGCACGCATGAGTGTACGTCCCCTACACCACCACCCCCATTACTCCTAACTGTGTCTGTGTGGTCCACATGAACAAACAGCCTCGCCGCCTCAGAATTAGACTAGTGTGCAGTGTGGTTTACAGACGAGCCGCTCATATGTGTGCATGCTCTCTCTCTACTTTTACCAGTACATACCTTCTACATTTGAGTATTAACACACTGTTTTCACACCAGCGCTGCTGACAGACGCTCATACCACGCCTAACTCCCCACACATAGGAACCACACACCAGTACCCTTGCTAACATGATTTTATGGCAGCCATTTTGGAGATTGGCTCTGCTTACAACAGGGGAAAAAATGTATATTTTCATCCAACTCAGAGCTACAATCCTGAATACAACAGATTCACAATGTGTGAATCACCACTACATATTTGACTAAACAGAGATACAAAGCTTCAAACAAACAGATTAAAAAAGAAAACTATGGAAAATGAAAATGATTTAGTCGACACTGATTCACTGGAAACAACAACGGCTGTAATTGTAGTGTAGGGAGAAAGACACAAATTTAAAAGAAACAAATAAAGTCAGTGTTTTGGAAGTGATGCAGTGAAGAGCCCTTAACAGTGAGGCATGAGACCCTATTTTGTCGTTTAAATTTGTTGTATCAATCAATAAAGTTAAAAAAAAAAAAAAAAGTGTACATAAACAGTGTTGAAGTAGTGAAAATAGAAAAATTACTATGAAACATGAATAACACCTCTCACATGGAGAGGTTGTCTTGCAACATGCTGCTCTGCAAACTTTTCTGTATTAAACATGGTTCTTACCTAACCAGGCTTAAAGGCACACGAGGCATGTCGCTTCGTTCAGAAATGATGAGACTACAAAAGAGCAGTCGGATGTTTGCAAAGTCGTTGCTTTATTTATGGCCAGTAACGCCATGGTTTCTGTCTATGTGATGATATTACTAACTAGTAAACTATTTGTTTACAACAGCTGTTGACTGCAGAGACAGTCTACCAGTGCTGGGAAGTTACTGTCCCCATGTGTGCCTAAATGTAAAGGAGGAGTGTTTTGTTCAATCAAACACCTTGACTGATCATAAAACTGTAACCTGAAATAACCTTAATCCCTCTAAATGTCAAGTCATTCACAAATCAGACCAAAGAAGTTTTTGTCTGCAAGAAGCATTACATGACAAGCATACAGAGAGCAAAAAGCATGTTTTGTTGGTTTCTGCATTCTTGCTTGCACACTCTAAAGGTGTTTTCACACTTGGTCCGTTTCATCCTTTAAAGTGAACACAGATCGATTAGGCAGCATTTTCTGCCTAACTGTGAACACGCCAAACAAACTCAGACCCCTCTAAAACAAACGGAACTGTGACCACATCGGGAGGTGGTCTCAGGACAGTTCGCTTTAAGTCCGCGGCACGGTTCGTTTAACTGGCACATTCTGAGCACAAAGCGCTCTTGTTTCGCTTCGACGATTTTCGCCCTGTAGCCTTGCCGTAGGTAGATCACGTGGTACAGCCCAGGGAAACGAAAAAGACTTTTTTAATTGAACTGCAACAAACGTGCCTTGGTACAACTCCATTACCATTTTAATTATACTTCAGCAAGCAAAAATGAGATGACAGACAACAGACAATAAATAAATAAAGAAAGAAATCAGTTAAAAACCCAATAAATAAATAAATTAATTCACTAATAAATAAATGGGATCTGGAGATTCTTGTCAAGATCAAGTTTCTCTACCAAGTTGCTCAGCCTCGAAGCATTATAGCTCTCCATCACTTGCAGTGAAGAAAAATAGTAGCATAGATCTTTGTGGAAACTGTAGAAGTTTGGTACAGCTTTTAACCCTCTATTCTTATGTAGAAAAATGGGGCACGTGGAGAAACAACGGCGGCAGGTTGACTGAGGAACCAAAGTATGAACAGAAAAAGAACTGAGACGCCATTAAAGCTGAAGTGGACCGGAAAGAGAATCAAGTCCTCTTTCAAATGAACTCACACTGTGAACATAAAAAGAACCGAGTTCCCTTTCTGTTGGTCCACTTTTTGGACCACTTCTAGAGGACTGAGTCCAGTTCCTTTAAAGAGGACTACATGTGAAAACACCCTAAATGGCAAAAACCCCATTTTGAAAGCATGAAATCTTTTTTAAATCTGCTATATGTTTCATTTTCCCACTGACTGAACTTCTGTAGGACTGGGGAAGGTGGCCATTAGCACTTTCGATACTTACGTGCATGCTTGTCTGCCAGGGCGATAAGCGTGGCAGAGATGTCTCTGCGTCTGTAGAAACACACCACTTTGGCCTCCACGTTCCCATTTGCCGTCTGCAAATAAGAGGCATAGTTGTCACAGCAACGGCATAAGCCTTCCACCAATCAGCATTAAGCAAAGGCCAAATATGCAGATGAGGATAGAGTCAGAATAACGGACACAAGACTCCTGTCGGACATGAGGCAGGCCCAGAGCGACTAAAGACAGAAGAATCACCGTTAAAGGGAGTGAGGATGGAGGGAAGGGTATGAAGAGAAGAGAGAGAAAGATGAAGGTGGAAAACTGAAAGTTGGATCAATGTTGCTGGCAATGTTTGAGGCAGAGGCAGGAAGAAAGCATGATGCACAGAGCACTGGGCAAATGTTCTGGAGAAAGTTTGGCAACACACTCTTTTGTGAACAGGCACCCAGATTTTCATCACTCACCTTGTTGAGTTCCTCTATTCTCCTGATCAGCAGCGGGTTACTGGAGGAGTTTTCAAAGTAAACATAATCTGTGGGGAGAGAAAGAGAACAGTCATCAGTGACAGCACACAAACATTCCACCAGAACCAGGAAGTTTCTCCTGCTGAGAGCTTGCAGGCCATTTTCTATGACAGAACGTTTACAATTATCAACACAATGGTAGCACTAGCCTGTGCTGCGCAATGCAAAACTCCACTCTACTGCTGAGACTTGACTCCTATTTTTGCAGCATGCTAGGATCTGCAGGCACTGACTGTCAAGAAAGCCAGCGGCTGCTTTCTAGTGACGCAGTTTTAGTACAGATGACATGCAACACATCTTGCACCAACTGGTCTTAACAGTCTTCTCTATCCACATTTAGGTATTAGCAATGGCCTGTAATTCAAAAGAATTACACTTCCTAGACACACGTAGAGCTATCAAATTGTATCTTCAAGAAACTAGTGTTGTTGCAGGTTTTTGTTCCAAACTGGAGTACACTTGATCATTTGTTTGAAGACAGAGACACATGACACAAAGGTTCTATCACACCACAGAGACAACTAGCCTACAAATGCCTAGAACTAAGCATAAGAACACAACAAAATATTCATAAATGAACAAAATTCCAGTCCTTATCACTCCAGTTCTGCAATATGAGAACTAGGGTCAAACATGTAGGCTAGTTTGTCACATTTTATTCATATCCTTTCTTCCTTTGCATTCTTCTTTTGATCCCAATCCTTCTTTCTGCTCCCCTTTCCCCTTGTCTGAGTGTGTGTGCGCTCTTGGCCTTGCTCCAGGCCGTGTGGGCTGAGTGCAGGCTTATGGCTCAGTGGGACGTCCCTGCAGGCCTCAGGCTTGGTTGGGTGCCTGGTCTTAACCCTGCATGCGCCAGGGCCTCTGGCAGATTACACTCCACACATGGTGGGATGCGTGCATACACACATGCGCACACACGAGCCTCTCAGTAGTAATCCTCACCCCCCCTAGAGAGAAAGAGGGGTCTGGGGACCCAGCCAAACACACATTTCCAAACACACTGTCTGTTTGGCTGATTGTTCTGATCAGTCTTTTCATACATCCAAGGAGAAAGATACTTGACGGGCTGGTATAAAACACATTACGCTGTAAATAAGAACACATCTGAGCTCAAGAAGAGAAAACATGGTCTACTCATAGTGCAAAAATAATCAGCTCTTTGAAGCACCAAGTCTCAGTCTGGTTTGCCCTTTCTATCACAACTTCTGCAAGCACATGGGCTACCCTACAAACACATACAGTTTGTAGACCAGCCCGCTTGAAGGGTGGTTATCAAATTATTTGCATAACAATATATAGTGATAAAAGCTCTAGGCGATAAATGAACTGACATTGTGACATGTAAATCAGTTTTTCTGAATCCATTTTCAAAGACTTCACACATGAGAGAACAAACTACTGCATTAAAGTAACTGTGCTATAATGTACATATATAATGTTATATATATATATATATATATATATATATAATGTTATATATATATATATATAAAAACTTATCTGCATAATTATGAAAAAAGAACACTGTTTCCGCAGAGCAACCAAACAAATCTAGGTACTAGTATGTTTAAGCCCACAAGATACAAGTAAATGGACCATAAACATGTATAAGTATCATTCCAGATTCCAGAATCAGATTGTGAAGTTGCTGCTAGATCTCAACTCTAGTGATATGTTTGAGAAGTGGTAACTAAGATTTTCAGACCGAGATTTTGTACAAATGAAATTTTTACAACAAATGAAGGCGCAAACATGCACACATCATCTGTTTTGTCTCAAATGGCTGTCCTAAGACAGTGAGACGTTGTGCAGACCACACCTCTTTGCTGCTTTCTGTTAATAAGCACACTTCTATTCGCGGTCTCTTGGATCTAGGCAAAACCTGGCATGGACTAGGACGACCATACGCCTCTCCAGAGGCCTGTGTGGCACAGGCTGAGGAGCTCCAGAAGACCTGGAGGCAAAGCTACACTGTCTCTCACAGCTCATCATGCCAGGCCTCCTAGTGTCCCTGACTGTCTGCCTGCCCCCACAGAGCCACCCCCGAGGCTCAGCCAATCAGCACAAAGCACAGCCTGTGACATCACAGTGCAGTTAAATTTCCTGCCAGCCAATTTGTACTGAGAAAAAGACAGAGAGACACAGAGACCAAGAGTGAGAGAGAGAGAGCCAGAGAGCCAGAGCGAGAGAGAGAGACAGAGCAAGAGAGCCAGAGCGAGAGAGCGAGACAGAGCGAGATAGAAAGACAGAGACAGAGCGAGAGACAGAGCGAGATAGAAAGACAGAGACAGAGCGAGAGACACAGACAGAGCGAGAGACACAGACAGAGCGAGAGACACAGACAGAGCGAGAGACACAGACAGAGCGAGAGACAGAGAGACAGAGCGAGAGACAGAGAGACAGAGCAAGAGACAGAGCAAGAGACAGAGCAAGAGACAGAGCAAGAGACAGAGCAAGAGACAGAGCAAGAGACAGAGCAAGAGACAGAGCAAGAGACAGAGCAAGAGA
>JBBIGA010000001.1:43585996-43597981 GCA_037576975.1 Alestes dentex | reverse complement strand
ACACACACACACACACACACACACACACACACACACACACACACACACACACACACACACACACACACTCTTATTTTTTCCACTTCATTTCGAACACATTCCTAAACTCCATCACATGGGTCTGCTTCGTCCTTCTCAGTCTTTACTAGTCTGCTTCCCATCTGCAGTCACTGAGTTTTGGTCAACACTGTATTCTGTGCACATACATTCGCTGATGCAGATACAGTAGATCTTGAGTATGAAAACAAAAAGAGAGGTGGGGGAACTAAACAGACCAACATGACTCAAACAAATGGAAACTTAAACAGACAGGCCTGGATTATCAAGGGGCAAATAGACTTATTAAGGGTCTCTGCCAGCAGAATAACTATTGAATAAATGATAAAGTTGCTGTTTCAACTGCCTATCACTCAAGTGTACTGGTAAGATAACTGCTGTTAGGGAGGAGCGGTGGAGGGTGGGCCCTGGGCAGAGCATCCCGGCCTGATGATTCTCTTGGCAGCCGGCAGCCAGCAGTTTCTCACACAGCATGTCAGTCGTCACCTCAACACCAAGAACTCATCAAACTACTTTATACACACACAAGATCTACAAGAAGTAGACAACAAATCAATGCATTCTATAACAATCCTACGATACACATGGTTCTGTTGTCCCAATATGGAAGAAGCTTTGGGGGCAATACACAGTGGTGCTTGAAAGTTTGTGAACACTTTAAAATGTTCTACATGTCCACATGTATCTGCCCTAAACGCTGACAGAGAACATTGACAGAATTAAACAAATTGAAAGTATAGTGCTTGGTCATTAATTTATTGAGCAAAATATTCCATCAATACACATCAGTGAGTGGCAAAAGTATGTGAACCTCCTCGACAGTGTTACAATGAGGTGTTTTCAATTAATGGAGTTACATGTGTGTGTGGGGGTGCCCTGCTTCATTTAAAGAACAGGGATCCATCGAGGTCTGATCTTCAGGATATGTTTGTGGAAGCAGATTTCTGGGGACCTCAGAAAAAGAGTTGTTGGTGTTTGTCAGGCTACAAAAGGATCTCTAAAGAGTTTGGACTCCTCTAATCCACAATCAGACGGATGGAGGAAATGTAAAAACATTGTTACCCTCCCCACGAGTGATCAACCAACTAAGATCACTCCAATAGCAAGGTGTGTAATAGTCTGAGAGGTCACAGAGGAGTCTAGTGTAACTTCTAAGCAACTAAAAGCCTCTCTCACATTGACTAATGTTGATGTCATGAGCCCACCATCAGGAGAACACTGAACAATAACAGTATGCATGACAGGGTGGCAAGCCAAAGATCTCCAAAAAAGGATCATGTGGACAAGCCAAAGGCTATTGGAAGAATGTTCTGTGGACAGATGACCAGAAAGTCAGAAGTTTCGAGAAAGGAAAACACTCCCATCTGTGAAATAATGTGTTTTTAGTATCACGATTAGGGATTGCTTTGCTGCTTCTGGGCTGGGATGGCTTGTCATCACTGATGGAACAAAAAATTCTGAACGATACCAGTAAATTCTAATGTACAATGTTGGGACACCTGTCGTCGAACCGCAAGTCGAACGCAGCAAGACAATGACCCTAAGCACACAAGTCCTCCAACCAAAGACTGGATAGAGAAGGCACTGTTTTGGAATGGCCAAGTCAAAGTACTGACTTTAACTCAACAGAAAGTTTGTGGAAGGACCTGAAGCGAGAACTGTATGAGGACTCCCCACCCCCCCCCACCATAATCCCAGAGCTAACGCTGTTGTAAATAGAGAAATGGGCTAAATTTTCTTCAAGAAAATGTACAGAATTGATCCACAGTTATCAGTAACATTTAGAAGTTACTGTTGCACAAGTGGGTTACACCAGATATTGAAAGAATAGGTTCGTATTTTGCCACACAAAAATTTGAAATATTGCATAATTTTCCTAATCAAATAATTTATCAAGGATGACCATTTTTGTCTCATTTGGGTTCTTTATTGGGCATTACTGGGTTCTTTTAACCTACTTTTAGGGGTTGAAAATCTGATTTAAGTCATATTTATGCAGAAATATAGAAAACGGTTCACAAACACTACTACAGTTCTTTCATCGGACCACAAAAGAAAATCCTTTTCACATAGAGGAAATTTTGCTGCGATGAGAGAAAATGAGACAAAAACACCACAGTTATTAGAGCCGACCCAAACAGTATTTTTACACGCTTTGAATATTTGTTTGGTATTTCCTTAAATATAGTTCTGTTTTATAACTAACTATAATTAGATATTAAAGTTCAAAAATGTATTAAGGTGGCCACAAGGTATTAACAGCAATTTAAACTCGAGCTGCTTATGCACTGCATGTTGCTAGGGATGACGTGATTGCAGTCTCTCATTCAAATAGAGCATTGGACCCTTGTAGATGGTAGATGGCAAATATGTTGGAATTATAATTTTATCACCATGAGGTGTGTAGAAGTGTGTGCGGGTTGAAGAGAGCCAGAGCTACAAGGACAAGCCTTCAAGAGAGAGAGAGACTGAGTGTGTTACTGCAGAAACAGTCTACCTCCATAGTCTGCGTCCTGTTAAAGCCATTTGATGTCGCTAAGCCTATATCCTTTTTTCTTACCATTTATTATTATCTTAACCGCTCAGGTTCATAAAAAGCGACGAAAAAAAATTGTTTCTGTGCACTTACAAATCTGCATATATCTCATGTTGCACAGCACACATATAGGTCTGTTATTTGTGTGAACATGGTCAATTTATGATTAATTGATAGATTGACAGATTCACTAACAATCAGATGTAATTGCTTAAACTAAAACTGTTTAATTTTAGCAAGCAAAAACTGTAAAGTGGCCATTTACGTCATGCATGAACAAAACACACCACAGCACAGTGTGAACAGTGTGAAATTGTTCTCTGCATTTAACCCCTTCACCCGAGTGAAGCAGTGAGCAATTTCCTAACCACCAGGCCACGAGTAGTAACAATCACCATCTTTTTAAAAAGCATTTGCTGATGAAGTAGTTCAGGCTACACAGCTTTCACTTAAATAAAGACTCAAATACAAGAGTGCCCAATGGAGTATTCAAATTACCTGTGCCTACTCTGACAGGCATAATGGTTTGTTTAACCATCAAGAGCCAGTTTCTAATTAATCCATTTCAAAAGTTCTAAGATACCCAACAGCTGTGCAACTCAAGCCCCCACCACCAAGAGAAGAGTTTCACATATGTTTTTACCTTAGACCAAACAATCCAGTTATCCCTGCCTCTAGCTTTTCAAACCAACTGTAGTTTCTCTACAGGGATGGGTATTATTACTCAATACTGACATCATTATTACTCAGTACTGATACCAATATTTATCAATACTCATTGATCCTACTCTCCATAATTTGGTCCCAAAATAAAGGCATCATATCAATAGATGCGGAAAGATTCAAAAGTTATTTTGTTAGTGCATTAACACTGCATACATACCAACAGCGGCACTGTTTTTTTTTTTTTTTTTGGATATTTCAGTACTGACCATGGTTGTTTCAAGCATCTTGGGTATCAGGATTACATCCGGATATGGCTTATTGACGCTAATTGCAGGTGTCAGATGTGTCCCGGGGGCATTTAAAGATTTAAGCACAATTACTCAAACTACTTTAAGGAGATGTTATACCTTTCAGCCAGATGTTATACAAGAGTACCAATTCATCTCTCCCCATCCTGCATTTGACAACCAAAAACCCTCCCAATGATGTGACAACTCCCGCCTCTGCTATTCTGCTAATGGGAAAGGGACTGTCCCTCAAACTACTGGCACTTAACGGAGCTATTGCTTCAGTTCAGCTTCTGACAGGTTTCTGCTCCGAGTTTAATACAGTAGCCAACCTCACCAGGCTATGCATTTAGTTAGTTAACTTTAAAAAAGACCAATACGGTTCCTTTTTCCTACATTGGGTTTCATCATCTCTTCATCACATACATTTTACGTTTTCACGTGCTATTCAGCATCTATGACCGTAACACAACACAAATTACCACAAACAGCCACCTGAATACACTGCTGCAGTAAGTGAATGCCAAGCAAAACTGCAGCAACCCTTTCTGAAACAGAACAGGAAAAACAAGATCTAACACAGGCAACTCATTGCTCTATATGAGCATATTTGCATATTACTCACAACTTTAATCTGAATAACAAGAGAGGCATTTGAATATAAAATGTAAATGCATGCAGTGTTAAATGGGCTCTATTGATGTGATATAGCCAAAACATTGCACGTGCAATTTACTGCTGACAGGACACCTTTGGGACAAGGTGAAGATCCAATCTGCTTATGTCGAGCCAAGTTATTCGATTTCTTCAACACTTCAAGTGGCAACATAGTTCAAAGCAATCCACGAACAAGGACAGTCTTATGAGCTAATAATTAGACTGGATGATTAACAGCTGCAACTTCTTCTCATTGTTCATGGGTCTAGAGCTCCATGTGGCCTAGTCCTCTGCAGCCATAGACCTGTGACATGCGATCTTGCATATTTCCATCATTTCTGCGGTTGTTCATGGTGGTCTGCTTGGGGCTTTTTTTTCCAGATTTTCTTGGCTCAGTCAAGACTGTGCTGGAGTTTCGGGGAGAGACTCAACTCCAGGGAGAAGTCAAACAAAGCCAAGACAGCACAATGAGGTCTGCAAGAGGAAATTCCGCCAGGGTACCTTTGCCATCGTGTGTGGGGAAGACAAAGAAGAACAGAGAGCACTCAGACTGGCTTTGTCTCCACTCCATGAGGCATTGTTTTTCCAATGATAGCTCTGCATTCAAACGCAAAGCCTCAACATTCAAAAGGGGGAGGCTGGCTTTGTGTTGGTGATGGCATTGTGGCTCAGATATACCTTGGGCATCTCCAATTTGGCACTGAGGGGAGGTAGCAACAGCACTACTTTTAACTAGAATCAAGCACTCACGCACTTCAGCGAGGGGCTGTACAATTAGTGGTGTATTAATCACTATTAGCAAATTGGGCTGTGCGATATGCTAATCACAAAAGGCCATAATTAATGCATCCATTTAGTAGTACACCCACTGCATCAGAATCAAGCATTTGTAGTTGTAAACAGCAGAGAGAGCTTTAAAGCTTCAGAGAACTCGGCACTGATGACCAATCTCCACTGTTTCCACTGAAACACTGTGAAATACATTCTCTGCAGTCTGATAAACAGCAGGCATGCCCACAGAGCGTATTGAGTTTGTGTTTCAAATTGTGCAATGCATCTCCACTCACTGGGAATGCAAAAATGGTCTCAAATGTGCATCCCTAACTTCAAAGAATTTATTAAATCACACTTCACTATAGCTGCATATAGAACTGGGCAAAATTACAATCTTCCTTCAAAATATAATACTGTATAAATATAACGTTCATAATGCACAATGTATTATATTTGCTTTGTCTGACATATGATAAATTGGAACAGACAAGTCAGTCAATGGTGCCACATTAAAAAAAATGCCACCAAAAACAATACAAATAATTACTTTAATTCAGTATTTTTTTCAGTGTACGCTGCATTACATCCAGTTAAATAGATCTGATTTTGCTCTCTTTGTTATGAACCATGCAGTTGGCCAGTGCTCTGTATGTACATTTACATTTACGGCATTCAGTAGACGCTTTTCTCCAAAGCGACTTTCATTCCCTAACTACAGGGAACAGTCTCCCTAGAGCAACTTGGGGTTAAGGGTCTTACTCAGGAACCCAGTGGTGGAATGCTGAAGGTAGGATTCAAACCCATGACCTCTTGGTCCAGAGGCGGGTATCCTACCCACTAGGTAGGACCCTCACCCCCACGTACTGATGAAATCTCTAGCAGTGTAATATAGAACATACTACAAAATATCACACTTTGATTATACTGCTACATATGGCAACTGCATAGTGTCTTGAATTTAATTTATTGTTTTACTGTTTGTATCACATAAAAGCAACTATTTATGCAAACCTCCCACACCTCACAATTAAACAATAAAAAAAAAACTGGTTAAAAGCTTATTTGCATGTTGTGTGCTCATGCAGTATCACGTTCACGAAGGCTGATAGCAAACAAACAATTCATTATGCACCCCTAAAAATACATGAACTGACTATTCTTTTGACTGAATTTAGTGATAAGCAGCATTTGCCACGGCTGAATTGTAAGCGCTTGTACATGCATTGTTGCATTGGTCTGTGGGAGAACATCTGGACGCACAGGGATACAAGTCATCGATATGTATCAGGCGTTGCAGAGGCTGAAGGTACAGTGGTCCATAGAGGATCTCTGCTGGTCTGAGAGCCTGAGGCTATTTCAGCCTCAACAGCACAGGATGGTGCAAACACTGGGAAAGGAGTTGCAAGTGGGGTCCCAGGCCAGAACACACTTTTCTGAGCCTTCTCTGAATAACCATATCGAAGTCAGAATGTGTTCTATACGAAATAAACTTTAGGCTGCAACATATGTCAAAATGCATCTGTGAATTTTGACAACTTTCAGGTGCTCCAATTTCTGACTGGGATTTTCAGTTGTACTCATGGTGAAGCTGCATATTCTGAACTGGTGAAGCACCACTGAAAACATTCAGGAGGGGATGGAGAGCTGTTTATGAAGAACCTATCCAACATCAGAACATGAATTCACTCATGCTCTTGTGGCTGAATGCAATCATATTGTGACAACAACGCCCCAACATCTAGTAGAAGACTTCCTAGAAGAGCAGTGGTTGTTGCAGCAGCAAACAAGGAACATTCCCCTATTTACACTCTTAATTGTGGAAAAAAAATACACTGGATGGGCTGGTCTCTTACAACTTCAGGATATACAGAGTACTCAATGGACATGGAGCACCAACCATTCGTTGTCAGTGTGGTGCTTTTAAATGATGGCTGCTACATAGCCATCATTTAAGATTGACAGAGTTGTTGGGGTCAAAACTCCTCATTTATCAAGCTGTTAGGCTACACTATGTGGACAAAAGTATTGGGACAGCCGACTATTACACCAACAGGGACGTTAATGACCTTGCTATATCAGCTTCTACTCTTCTTGAAAGGCTTTCCATGTGATTTTGGAGTGTTTCTGTTGTATGTGCCCATTCATTCTGTAGAGTGTTTATGAGGTCAGGCACTGATGTTGGACAAGAGGACCTGGCTCGCAACCTCTGTTCCAGTATATCCCAAAGGAATTGTGTGAGGTCAGGGCTCTGTACGGCCCAGTCAAGTTCTTCTACACCGAACTCATCCAACCATGTCTTTATGGACCTTGCTTTGTGCACTGGGGCACAGTCACACAGGAAAAGAAAAGGTTCTTCCCCAAACTGTGTCTACAAAGTTGGAAGCATGGTGTTGTCCAAAATGTCTTGGTATGCTGAAGCATTAACATTAAGCCCTTCACTGATACTAAGGGGCCACTTGAATTCAATAATTAAGAGGCATGTCCCAATACTTTTGTCCAAATATTATTTATACCTTCTACGCTCATTGAAATGGGGGAGGCCAGCAGCAGTTCAAATCTCAAAACATCTTTGCATATTAATAAGGTGTTCGATCCTGGAGAGGGAATAATTTACACAGGTCTGTGCTTCATCACTTTTGACACTAAAAGTGCAACCAAGTTCTGTTCCTTATCAAACACCTCGTGTGAGACAGGAACCGTGACAAAACCTAACCGTGAGAGGACAGTGCAGTGCTGGGTCTTCCCCAGGACTGAAGTAAGTTAGAGGTCATGTTCCACAAAGACCTTAGTGTGCTGCCGTTCTTAACTTACTCCTACTGATAAAATTAAACATGTGTTTACATGTATAAACATACTTGGATAGGTGTAAGAACATTATTCAAAATTGACTCACTCGCATGGTGAGTGCACATTTTTAATTTCAGTGATGATCAACCATAAATGAACTTTTTAAATAGGGGTCTGACTCAAACACACGGCTCTCTGTTGTACCTGCCCGTAGCAGCTCTCCAGAGGACGGGTCACACCTCAGATCTGCCCCGGTCCTCAAACCGCCTCGGCCGGACTCAACTTCACTCACTTCGGGCACTTGGGGTGACTGAGAAGTCTCACTTGACCAAGCTAGAAACAAACTGCATGTGGGTTTGAAACAGTTGAGCTTTGTAGCTGGCCTGGCTCTGAGAGGAAACGAGCGGTTTCCGAACCAGCCCGGGCTCGGTGCTGGTCCAACTCAACTTCAGAAATAAAGCTTTTACACGGCTCCACTTCTGCAAAAACCAACACGGTCCGCTCCCTGACGGTCCAGACTCACAACCAGCCACAGGAAAAGGCTAACATACACGAGTCGAGCTCAAGTAAAGGGGGAAAATGTCTCTAAACTCGACTCTTCGCTCCTCACACTCACCATCATCACCATCATCATCATCATCCTCATCCTCCTCCAGCCACACAAGACTCTCCAGCTTTAGGAAAGAAAGAGGAAGGACAAACCGAGCTGCTAGCTCCGGTCTTTACCATATAAACATAAAGGCCGAAGCGAAGAAAAAGAAGAAGAAGAGAAAAAAAACAACACAAAAGCGTGCTCTCTACCTCCGACCCGGTACATGTTGGCTGCCATGGCTGCCCCCGGTCCTGGTGGCTCCAGGTAGGGCTCTTCCTCCCGCCGCCGACCCGAGCAGAGCCGCCGCGGAGTGAGCTGGAAAATGGTGGATTGATCAATACGAAGCGGACCAGTCAACGGAGCTTAAAGAGACAGTACACATTTTCATTTCTTTTTTTTTTAAATAGAAAAAAAAAATCCCCCTTTACCCCTTCGTACTTCTGAGGAGTGGGACTGGTCTCCAGCTCAAAACAAAGAGTGGCTGGGGTCAGAGGAAAGAGGGAGGAGAGGAGCGGAGGTGGAGAATAAAGGGGGAGGAGGTGGAGAATAAAGGGGGAGGAGAGGAGGGGAAGAGGTGGAGAATAAAGAGAAGGAGGGGAGGAGGTGGAGAATAAAGGAGGAGGACGAGGAGGAGAATAAAAGAGGAGGCGGAGAATAGAGAAGATGGAGAATAAAAGAGGAGGAGAGGAGATTGGAGGAGAAGAGATGAGATGGAGAATAAAGGAGGAGTAGAGAATAAGAGGAGAAGAGGGGAAAAGAGGAGGTGGAGAATAACAGAGAAGGAGAGGAGGTGGGGAATAGAGGAGATGGAGAATAGAAGAGGAGAGGAGATTAGGGGAGAGTGGAGAATAAAGGAGGAGGAGAGGAGAGGAGGGGAAAGTGGAGGTGCAGAATTAAAGAGGAGAGGAGATTGGAGGAGAGAAGAATGTGGAGAATAAAGGAGGAGCAGGAGGAGGAGAATGTGGAGAATAGAGGAGGTGGAGAGGAGATTAGAGGAGAGGAAGGAAAGAGGTGGGGAATAAAGGAGAGGATGGGAAGGAAGGAGGTGGAAAACGAAGGAGGAAGGGAGAAGAGGAGGTGAAGAGTAAAGAAGGAGGAGAGGAGAAGAGAGGTGAGGAGGGGAGGTGGTAGAGAATAAAGGAGGAGGAAAGGAGAGGAGAGATGGGAAGAAGGTGGAGAATAAAAGAAGGGGAGAGGGGAGGAGGTGGAGTTTAAAGGAGGAGGAGAAGAGAGAACAGGAGGAGGTGGAGACTAAAAGAAGAGGAGAGGAGGGGTGGAGGTAGAGAATAAAGGAGGACAATGGGGTGGAGAATACAGAAGGAGAGGAGGGGAGAGGAGGGAAGGGGAGGAGGTGGATAGTGAAAGAGGAGGAAAGGAGAGTAGGAGGTGGAGAATGAAGAAGTAGGATAGGAGAAGAGAGGAGGGGAGGGGAGGAGAGGAGGTGGATTATAAAGGAGAAGAGAGGAGAGGCGAGAAGGGAAGAGGTGGAGAATAAAAGAGGAGAAGAGGAGGGGAAAGCAAGAGCATCACTGTCTAACACTCTCCCTCAGAAAAAAAGCCTCCGTTTAGTTGCTGTTGTACTACTTTAGACCCACTAGAGGCAAAATAACAAAAGTAAACAACTGTTGCTTTCAGAAAAAGCAGCCCCTCCATAACAAAGGCGCAGGAAGTGCTCACATGAGTACAAGAACTAATGAGACCGTGAGAGGTGGGCTGTAATCTTGTAGCCCACTTGAGAGCTGACCTGATGACATTTGCTCTCCTTTTAGGGAAAGCGAGTAAGGTGCTGGGATAAACACAGGGTCAAAAGCAGCAGAAACTGAGAACTACAGCTTTTCTGGTGGAGGGCTGTATTTAGGACAAGCGGCTTCAGGCCTACCTAACACTTTTGAAAAAACTCTGAAACTTCTCTACTCACTCAGGCCCATTCCTTATTTTGAACGCAGGTTGATGGGGAATTTTTTTTTAAAAAAAAGCCACTTTTAACCTCTACGCCCCGCGCAAAGTTCCACCAAACTTTCAGTTAAGGAAAAGTTGAATCACTGTTTTTCAAAATGCACCATTGTGGGTGGTATAAGGTTCCAGAGGTTTTTTTTTTTTCTGTTACGTATGAGTCAGCATGTGAATAAGCTGAGAAGTGGAGATTGGGGGGACAGCAGGAAATACTTAGCAACTCTAAGCTTAACTGGCTGAAAACAGTACTGAAGACACTGAAGCTACAATGAGAACCGGGCCTGGATCCAATGTTAGGTGGTCAGAGAGTTTCACAGAGTTCAGTGAATTCTCTGTAAGCAGTGCAGAGTCTGACATATTCATTCACAGTTTATACCAGCTGTTATATCGCTTTCAATAAAAGGGAGGGTACTGCATTTCTATCTCTTTTTTGCAAAGAAGAGGCAACAAGTGCCACTTAATGCAGAAGTATATTGTGAATTGTTTAGCAATGAATGCTTCTATACAAACCTATGCATGAAAATATGTGCATTAACTGCTTTTAACTGTCCTTAGAAGTTGTCGCTGTTTGATATGGCTGGGTCTTTAGGGGAGCGAAGGTGTGATCTGGGGATGTGGGCCTATGAGAGTCCGATTTTTGAGGCTGAGGAGCTCGTTTGGTGGTTATCGTTCGCGTAGGCCGAGAGGAATGCTGTGGTGTGCGTCTGATCTACACCATATGAAACCCCAACAAACACAGCTCTGCCTCCAGCTGTAATCTGCAGTCATGTGATGAGCCTCAGCCAATGGCAGGGTTTGACCTACCGTCTGTGCAGGCTCAAAACGAAGCCAATTCCATACTGCTGATCTGCGTGCGTGTGTATGCGTGTGCATGTGTGTGCTTTCAAGCAGCTATATCCCTCATTTAGACAAAATTCTCACGGTTTAGTCATGCAGAAGGCCTCCCTCTCAATAAAGTCCATGACATGTCTGGTCTTTTCGGAACCAAAAGCCATTGGCTACTTCTAGCCACATTCCTGCAGCCCTTAACTCGAATAAACACATTCATTCTGCGAATGGGGAATAGATATTAGTGACTTTTTTAATTAAATCATACAGCACCAGGCTCCAGACACTAAACTCACTCCACACACTTGCACTTCAATACAGTATAAGATAAGATCCAGACCACAATACAGAAAAAGTGACTACTAAAAGCACTGCAAAGCACTGAGGCTTTCTGTGTCTTTACAAAAAAAAAATCTTATTTAACCTTTGTTTAACCAAGGTGCTCGCTCTGAGATCAAAAGCCTCTTTTCACAGAACTTAGTACAGAAATGAAGAGGCAAGCTAATGAAGCATAAAAATAAAATCAAATGAAATTAAAGTACAACCAAAGTGCTTTTTTATTCCAGCATGCCTGCGCGCCAGTGCACAAAACAAGGTCCATAAAATGGCTGGATGAGTTCAGTGTGGAAGAACTTGACTGGTCCTGACCTCAGTCCCATCCAACACCTTTGGGATGAACTGGTATGGAGATTGTGAGCCAGACCTTCTCATCCAACATTAGTGTCTGATGCTCTACAGCAGGGGTCTCAAACCTGTCCAGAAAGGGCCACTGTGGGTGCAGGTTTTCGTTCCAACCAAGCAGGAGGCACACCTGATTCCACCTCTGTAATCAGTTGGTCTTGGTTTTC
>JBBIGA010000001.1:43563550-43585896 GCA_037576975.1 Alestes dentex | reverse complement strand
GGAAAAATGTGTGAGTTGGAAGAGAGAGAGAGAGAGAGAGAGAGAGAGGCAGAGAGAGAGAGAGAGAGAAAGAGAGGCAGAGAGACGGAGAGAGAGAGGCAGAGGCAGAGAGACGGAGAGAGAGAGGCAGAGGCAGAGAGACGGAGAGATAGAGTGGCAAGGAATGGCTGTCCCAAGAGGCCCCGCCCACACACGGGGGGCCAATCAGAGCTGTGGATTACCATCGAGGGGGGCGGGACTATGCAAATATAGACCCATATTTGGAGTGGGACACACCCAGGCTCAGTGAAACGCAAGCGCGGGACAGAGAGAGACCTTAATAGCTTAAAAGCTGCAGAGAAGCACCTTCATTCAGTTTGATTACAAAACATACACCTCGAGCATGGCCTCAAAGTGTCCTAAATGCGAGAAGACCGTGTATTTCGGTAAGTTTGCACATTTAGATTTTTCCTATTCATTAGTTCCAGTAGACTAATTACTTAATCACCCTATTATATGTTCCTAAATATCTGTGTTGACTTGTAATAGAAAAAAAGTCATTAACAAAAGTGAGATGAATCTGATCCTGCATTGTAAAGTGATAAACGTGTTTCTACCAAAACTCTGGAGCAGCATAGTGGTACCATGTGGATTCTTATTCCAAAATAATTTCCAAAATAAAAGCTCTCCAGACCACAGCAGGGAACCTTTGATTTTCTTTCTCAGTTCTTTCTCAAAGTTTACTAAATAGGGACCTCTGAAGAACCGAGAAACTGTTTCTTAGAGACAATTTATTGTCTACGGTCTGCTAACAGCAAAAAAAAACTTGAAAAAGGCTGAGGCCCCCACATGGAACATGTGGATTGCAGAAATAACTACTCTACATCTAGAACATATCAGGTATATTCTCATAGATAAATATCAACAATTCCTGAATGTATGGTCTCCATTTATTACAACTCTTGAACATACAACTTGACTGCTAGTAGTGCTGGGTGTTCGGGTGGGCGGGTTTCTGTTATTTTTGTATACTGTACTTTTCATATTTGTATTTCTTTCATGCATAATTAAAAATTGTAGCAAATATATCTTCCCGAATGTAATGTCATTACAATACTCAATAAAAAATATTCGGAATAAATAGAAATGTGTATTAGAGGTATCGCCACGATTCTGTTTTTTTTCAGGCATGATTTGATATTTAACAATATTTTAAGTTTCTAGAGATTCAGTTGCTCTCATTTTCATCCTACTACTACTATACAAGTATGATCTGTACGAATAACAAAACAAATCTGTTTCTTTTTTATAATGAATTAATCCTAGTTAATTATAAAGCTCAGCATGTTGTATTGAATTTTCTAAAAATAAATGGATAGATAGATAGATAGATAGACAGATAGATAGATAGATAGATAGATAGATAGATAGATAGATAGATAGATAGACAGAAAGATGGATAGGCATTTTTGTGTATATGACTTTGACCAAAGCAATGTGTACAAATCTTTTCTTTGCAATGTACTGTAATTTGTTGTGTATTGGACACATTCACCTTGTTGCCTTAAGAGTTAGTGCATCAGAGTGTGATTTATTGTATTGTATTTTATTGCATTCTTTTGTATTGTATTATGTGAGTCTAGTCTCCACACAGTAATGATCAGTGAGAAAGTGTTGCTGCCCAGTACTGACACACACAGCAGCTGTGTTCTGATCCTCTTTGTGGTCATCCTCCTCTTCTAATTGACTTCTCATAAAGACGATCTTAGCCAGATGAGGGACTATTTAATAATGCCTATCTGTGTGAAAACTTTCACGACCGTCTCTCCTTTTACATTTTTGCACTGCATGAAAGCTTTCAGTATGTTCTTGGTATAGTTAGGCTTCAGGGATTTTTTTTTTTACTGTAATGGAAACAGTAGCATGGCTATTTTTGTCCTGCTCATTTCAGTTCTTTTTTGCTCAGAATGAAATCTTCACTGGCATTGTGCTCTTGTCATTCTTTAATATGTCTCAATTAGTGGCGGCACCAGGCCGAGAACAGCACGAACCTTTATTATCCCCTTGGTATTTGACCTTATTATCTCTTCTCTTTTATTTATAAGGAGGGTATAGTGTCTGGGTGGTGAACAGAGACAGAGGAGAATATCCTATTCATCTTCATACGGTGTGGAGCTCAGCCATCGAACAGTAACTCATGCCGGCTGCTATGCTGTCAGGAGGTTGAAATCAATGGGGTGAATGGAAGCAAGGTTATATAACAGCAAGTGCAGCTCTTACAGTGGTTGATCCTATGGGCTGGCACTGAGAGTGTCCCTCAGATCACTTAAAAGAGGAAAGAACAGCAGAGGAGAGACTGTTTAGACTGACCAGGCACCACCACAATGCACTTCACCAAGGACACTCAAAGTGCTTGCTTGGTATTTGCATCAGTGAATCTACTGAAAGCTGCTTGGGGTCCTGATACTGCCTGTGCCATCAGTGTCCTATTTCTGAGCCCTTTAGCTTTAGCCCAAGTGCAGTACATAGCAGTTTGTGTCAGTTAGGAATGGACTTAATTTAATTAATATCACAATACGAAACCAGTTATGAAATTCTGAACATATCATTTCCTACTGTAATCATTCTGACTTTTGAAAGTCAACATGAATCAGAACGTGCTGTGTTGTATGTGCTGAGTATCAGGGGTCTCTGAGTTAGCTAAGCAGTATGGGTGGTGGGAGACGGCAATAAAACATGATATGATTGGTTAAAGCTGTAGTGCTCTGATTTGACCATGTACAAAGAAGGTCATGTACAACAACGAACTAAAGGCTTGGGAAGACTTGTCCACAGACACCCTACAGATAAAAACTAATACATGCTCAAAGGCCAAAAACGAATCTCCATATTAATATTTGATACAGGCCCATCCTGCCTTTCGGTGTACAGTGACAGGACACCTAATGAGACGAGACAAGTGTCTTTATATTTTAATGAAAAATGCAAGAAGAAGGAAAAGATGCAAGAAGGAAAAAATGGTTTAATTTTGATTTTGTAATTTGTATGTTTATGAAACTGTGGTTGTGATGGTGATCATCTCATCTATTTACATTAAAATTGTTTTTCAGCACTATAATAAAATAGTAATCAATTTTTCTACTACATAATGGGGTGAAATTATTTTTTTGTATATAACAGTACTGTGATAATACTGAAAGTGAACGCAGAGTCATTTTCATTCTGTCCCGTCTCTGCATGTGTGTGTCACGTTTGTCTGTACTAGCGTGTGCTGTGGTGACAGTAGTTTCTCTGAGGTCTGGCCCTGGACCCAGTGGCTTTGTATACGTCATAAGGCAGCTGGGCAGGATGAATGTAGCAGAGTGTTCTAATATTATCGCCCGGCAGCTGTGGTCACTCACGGGTGTGTTCCGCTCCTCCCTGTCCAGGAGCTCTGATGACGTCCCACTTGGACGTCCCAGCTCCAGAACGTCTGATGGTGAAACATCTGAGCATTTCTCATCCAGCCTCACACTTTCACTCATACATACTTGAGAGATGAGCACGGTCGGAGTAGAGACCACTTTGTATTCCTTAATTGCCATGACTGGCTAGTGTAATGCAAACAAGTGTCAGAGCGTAGGCTACGTTTTCTGATGGTTTTATGTGATTTTTTTTAATAGTGTTTTGAAACTGTCAAAATACTTTCCATTTATTTGGCTTTTTGACTGTGTGTTCACTATTTATGCACATTAATTAAACACTAATAAAACACATTCAGTCTATTAGGAACTGAAATGATCTGAGGAGTTATAAAAAAGTTGGCAGGTTTTACCATACATCTCCTCTCTGTACCTAGTGGCCCAAGCGGTATTTCCAAATGAGGTTATAGGTGTCGTGCATTTTTTCCTTCAAGTTTTTTTCCCTCTTTGGCTGAGCGTATCCTGTTTCAAACCTAAGTGGTAGGCCGCTGACTTGAAATGAAGCATTTTCCGGGCTTAAATTAGACATTTTATTACTCTGTTTATCTCCGTATTGGAAGGTGATGCTGCAACTATTCCTGCAGCTGGACAGCTGATGTGAAGGTTGGCGGAAAACGGCTCCTGGTCAGATGGATGGTGCATAAGACTACATTCCGTTCTAATTTTCCATCTTCAGAGCTTCCTGAGATCATAACAGAAAGACATTATGACTCAAACAAATGGCTGAGATGGAATTCTTTTAACTCAGTCACTCATGGGTGGTTCACGTGGTCCTGAGTGGCCTAGTTGCTGGTAATAAAAGTGTTCATCAATAGAGTGCAGTCGCTCATAAATCCTGGTAGCATATGGTCACTTCCTGCCGTTAGCTGCAGTTCAATCTAGAGATGGAGGTTCTATATGTGTCCCTGGTTTCTTTTCTCTAATGGAGCTGTAAATCAAGATCACCTTTGTTGAGTCCGAGACCCGGACTAGTTGTGGATGAGTCAAGACCAAGTCAAAGTGTGGAAGTTTGTAGCGAATGGCCAACTGTGAAAATAAAATGTACTGTTCAAACTTAGTATCCTTGGTTAGTCATTTTGATTGAAACAACAATGCTAACAATAATTAGAAACATTAGTAGTAATAATGTTTTAAAGTTAAATGGCTATTAATAATTAAAAATGGTTATACTTCATCATCATAATAATAATAATAACAACAACAACAAAAACAACCACAAGAAGAAGAACAACAACAATATTACTAATAATGATGATAATAATAATAGTAATAATAATAATAATAAGAGAAGTAGCAGACAGAAATGACACCAAGTGCCAGAAGCCTGCAGAAGAGTGTGGGAAAAGGTTTGTTTCTGTGGGAGCCGTCTGTCTTGGGTTGAGTGAGACAGGTGAGACTGGCGAGCACAAAGAAAGAAAGGTTGCGAGAGGTGTGAAGGAATGAGCGAGAGTGAGCCAAAGTGCTCCATCATGTTCTTTCTCCTCTAATAGCATCCAGCGCTGCCTTGCATGACAATGAACCAACCAGGAGCTGACGTAAGACTTTAGTGACATAAGAAAGCCTGCTTTCTCTCGCTAGCTTTTTCCCCGTCTGACTGTTTCTGCCTCTATGCCCACTGGGCCTGCATTCCTCCCCGACTGTAAGAAAAGAGGGAATCAGGCACTCAGATCACTTCATGCATGGTAATCAGACACGACGTCTATAGTCACATACTGTGTTTTCTTCCTGTCCACACATGAATCTAGTTCACCAAAACAGAAGGATTTACTTCAATCTCACACCTGTTTCACTTTCACTGCAGCTCTGGCTTTGATGATGTTTCGAACCTCACCTTATTGTCCAGACTTTTAGATGCTTTTATTTTCTATCTCATTCTGTCTCTCACACACATACACGCATGCTTTTCCTTCTCTCATGGTAGAGTACCCTGTTTTTTCTGCTTGGCTGCTCCACTAGCTGTGTGAATTCGCTGTCTCTGTTATATAAGCTCATTTCTTGAGCTCACACCTCCTGTTCAGTGGCATTGCGTAACCTGGATGCCCGCTTGTCCCCCCGGGGGCCGCTATTCTGTTCTGGAACCTTCCCCTGGCAGGCATGGACCCGCACCACAGCATTATGGCTTCTTGTCAACCCTTGCAGCAAGGGTGAAGGCCTATGCCATTATGTAATGGCTGATGTGTATGTGGTCGTATAATAAAAGTTATTCTAAATTAAACTTCCCTTGGGGCATTAAAATGGATAATTCATCCACCTCAAAGAGCCCTCACTGGAGCTTTTTTTGTAAATTTGATGCATTAAATGGATCTTGGCGAGTTCTTAATTCTTTCAGAGACTGAGAGGATTTTGTGTGGTTTGAGCTCGGAGCCTTAGAAGCTCTTGGTGTAAAGCCATGCTTGTTCAGATCTGTACAGAGCATGTTATTGCATACTTAACTTGCATCTTTGGTACTGAATTCCTTCACAGGTCTACAAACTTGCTGTGTCCCGGTATCTGTTGAGTTGTACAGTTCTAGCCCCTTGTTAAGGCTCTTGTGTCACTGTGTTCTTCTTGTGCCACATCATAGAGATGACATAAACGGACATTGCCCACACCTTGTGTTTGATCGCATCTAGCTGTCTTTAGTCAAAACACAGTTAAACTAGCTGCATGTAAAAAGTTAGTACGGCACACCAGGCCCAGGTTCAAGCTACCATAAAATAGTCAGAGTGTGTTGCACTATTCACATTTGCACTATTAAAATGATATTGTATGGGCATTTTAAAGTAAGCCTTTTTTAACTAGCTTATACAGTGAAAACTGATAAATATATTTGAAATCCTAACATACAGTCTATATAAAAACAAATACGAGAAATCAGCACTGGCTGAAATAAATCGCCTCATCCGTGCTATACACTCTAAAATGAATGGATGGAGTTTATGTGCTACAGTATTCCCAAAAAAATGTGGCGATTGTTAATATGAGGTATGGAGACTGGTACTTGGTTGTGATAACTGGAGTTTAGCATTGCGTAGAGTAGAGTAGCTAAGAGAAGAACTTGCTCTATGCTGATGACCAGAGGCAACGCTAGAGCCGGGCTCAGAACTCCCACGTATGCAAACCCTGCACACCAGTGCACAAGGTTGCTTGATTTGGACCTGGAGGAAACCTCACCCTGACCGAAGCGACAATGGCCCTGTGGAGCCACATTTGCAGTGCTGTTGCATCAGCCTGAAGGATCTGAGCCAGGAAGACACATCTGCACACCAGAGGCTTCTCACCACACCCAGTGCTACCACACTGCTGTGCTAAAGTTCAGAAGCCAGTGCAAATTGGAAATCAAAGCTTGCTCTCAACTGCCCAGTCTAAGATGTGTTTGCGTTTTTTATACATTCTCATGCGTCCCCTAATCAAGGCTCAGGCAGAGGTTAGACTTGTTTTGCCTTAAAGAAAAAGCTGGTCAAAATTTTAAGTATCATTACAAAGTTCAGGCTTCTGAAACATTGCTACTACTGTTTATGAGATTCTTTTGTCCTGTAATGATTACACATGAGCAAATTCATTTAAGAATAGAGTCTAAGGCAAGAACGTGTAAGAATTACTTAATAGGGATGGGGGGTGTATGGATCTGTTTGTGAGCTGCATCGCCCTAATAGCTCTAGAAGTAAAATGTCTTTGGTAATCGACTACGGGTAAAGGGAAAACTGTGTAAATTTGATTTTCCTCCAAAGTATTAATGAATTGAAAGAGTTTTTCTTCTCATCAAAAAGGATGACAAGAATATTTTCATGAGCATGACAAAGAGTTCAAGGTGTTGACTTGGCCTTCAAATTCCCCAAATCTCAGTTCGATCGAGCATCTCTGGAACGTATTGGACAAACGAGTCTGATCCATGAAGGACCCACCTCACAACTTACTGGATCTGCCGCTAATGTCTTGGTGCCACCTGCCTCAACACACCTTCAGAGGGCTTATGGAGACCATTCCTCGATGGGTCAGAAATGTTTTGATGCCACAAGGGGACCTACACGACTTTAGGCAGATGGTTTTAATATCATGGTTGATCAGCATAGGTTTCGAGAATATCCTGCTTTAACAGGAAAGGATTATGTGACTAAGTACAAACCAACCAATCATAGCATGTTTGTGTGCATAGCATGACCAGTACAAACAAGTGAGGACATCTCATTTACTTACTGGCAACTTCCAGCTGAATTCTTGAATGGAAAAACAGGATAAGCCCTCAAATACAAAGTGAACATACCATGTGGTACCATGTGGCCTCTAACCAAAATGCCACTGTGGACGCAGCTGGCAAGCATGCAGTACAGTAGTGAACGGATAAACTGGAGAGATGTGCTTGGAGGGGGTGGGGAGGCTTACAGTATGCAATATAAGCAGATGGTTTCATATTATGTTGTCTAGAGTTGCAGAAAATGAAAACTAAACATGATAAAGGAATAGTTACATGAAAGTTCTTACCACCTACATTCACTGTACAGTCGCTGCATCTCCACACTGGGGAAGGAGATTGGTGATGCATGCCAGGAACTCGACTGTACAAATGTTGTTTTTAGGCCTGTACTCATTTATCTGTGATTACACAATTCCGTTTGCCATAGGCATGGGCAGCCAGCGAGAAATCGCCTCCCTCTTTTTTTACCCTTCTGTTTTTTCTTCAGTCTCTCTGGCAAGGGTTGTTATAGTGCAGGCCTCTTATGCTTGATAATTACAGAACAGCAATTAGCCCACCAGAAAAAAGGACCCCATTCAAAATGCCCCCTTAAAGACCCTCTGTAAATTACCATTGCCCTGTTATCTTTTCCCCCTCCCCGCCACCCGCCTAATTACAGCTACTCCGCTTAAACAATTAGCCCTGTTTGCGCTGAGTGAGTTCTCACTGGTCATAGACAAACACTCAGAGACAAAGTAATTACCAGTGCCATCACAATATTGCACAGTGTCAACTGATCTGAGCAAATATAATGGGCGTGATTAAACAGAGATTGCTGTTTGCATCTCTCTCTCTTCGCTTGCAGCAAGGAAGACTCTGAAGCAAAGAGACTCCTCCACTCTGGAACATCCTGAGCTTAATCCAATATCAGGCTTGACATGTTTACAGCGAGACTTATTTATTTGATATGCAACAGATGGAAGTTCAGTGCTGATTGCATTAGTTCTCTTGTGATTCTCAGTGTTCCTGAGTAGGAGGATGTCTGGATATGATGAGAGCAGACAGTGCAGTGCATCCAAGCCTGCATACAATCTGCTGATTCTGTGGAACCTGCTGCACCTTTAGCTGCTGTTACACTCCCTGACCTTTCTCTGCCCTGGACCCATTAAACTCGCTGCTGCGTTATTTATGGGGCACTCTGGAGAAGAGGTGTTATCGAGGAACCCTCTAATGGGATAAACCAATGACAAACCCAAAGAGGAAGTCATAATCATAATGCATAACCAGGGGTGCATGAATTATGAAATGTAGCCTGGTTGTACTTGTTGGTTTTTGCATCAAGTCTGCCAATGCCATTAGTTTGCTTAATGAAAAAAAAAAAACAACTATATAAACTTTATTTCTTGTAACAGTTGTTATCTGCTCTAATCAAAAATAGCTTTGCTATTTTTTATAATCCTTTTAACATTAGATAAAACTCTCTATATGAATGTTACATTTTGCTGTAGTGCCACTAGTCACAATTTCTACTTTTTACATTCTCATGTTGATGCATCCCCTCTTTGTTCTCACAAAAACACAAAAACCAGCTGTTTCAGATTTTGCAGTCTGTAGTGGGAATGTTCTGATGCACTACTGATATTCCTGTTTGCTCAACAGAGTGCTGATGTTAATCATGCATATCCATGAACCAGCATTTTAGAACAAGTATACTTATTGGCTGACACTAACGCTGATAGACTGCTTAGATAATGAAATTTGGTATAGAGTAACAAAATTTTCAAAATGATAGTCTTGAAATAACAGGCTCAGCACCACAAACCCAAACTGAATTTTGAGTACTTAAGTATTGTTTTTCAGTACACTAGACAATACAAATTATGCCACCTGAAATACTGAGCCAAGACTAATTGAACAGATTTTGAACACAGATAAAATTCTAAGCCAGGACAGCAGTGTTCTACATGCCCAGTAGGACAGGCTGGCATTCAGCCATAGGGGACTTTTGACAAGGAAAAATAGATAATGCCATCGCTTCTTCACTTTCATGTTCAAAAACCCTCAAAAAGTTTCCATGATTCAGTTTTGACCATCCAAACTGGAGATATTTGTGGTTTGTTATTAGCATAACAGTTTTCCCTTACTGTAGCTCACCTTTTCTGACAACAGCAAGGAGCACAGGACTGAAGAGCTTACCTCTGCAGCTCCAAACAAGACGTTAAGAAGCTTAGCTGCATTCAGGTGTGCATATTGCACTCTGACCTCTGTATGCTAGATAAAACCTAATAGTGTGAGGAAATGCCTCTCCCCATGGATAGTCTTACATAGTCCTCCATTACAGGGCCCTGAGCTTTCTGTCCTTCTGTCCATGAAATATGACTCCATAATGAACTGCTATAGTGTCCTCTGTTTTCAGTCTGATGGAGACACCATTATCTGTATCTCTCTCGGGCAGGAGAATGTCAGTGACTATTAGGACAATGCAATATATCAGTGGTTAATTATATTTGCGATACTGGCTTTTGCAATATTAATAGTGCAAAAGGCTGCAGACAGGCTCTCTAACAAATGAGTTATTTTGGATTATGCTTTGAGCATTTCAGATGTTCCAAATGTGAGTTTCCAAAGGTGATTTGATAAAGTCACATTTCATGTGATCCATCAAAGGTGACTTATTTTGGTCAAAAAATGCAGGCCAGTGTTTAGTTACATCATTGGAAGTCCGCTGATGTGTTTTGAATGTGTTGTGAGACATGTCACAATTAAAATAAATAGAAACTGTATGTAGAAATATATTTTTTGCAATATAGTATATTACCCAAATGTTTTGAGTATCACCACTGTTAACCACTGGTATAGACTGGTAAGTACTGACCTGATTCCACCTTTTATGCACATTGTTTCAATTTCCATAGTGATAACCAGCTCTGTTCAGGACTGGACTATTTTTACTCCCTTTCTGTTATTCATATACTACTACATTTATTACAAAACCTCCAGCATTTGGCTTTTCCGTGTTCATGCCTGTTAAATGTGATAATAAAGATGTAAGTAGCTACACATTAAAGTATTGGGAAAGATTTGGCTCCAGACCATCTTGGACCATAGTGTGAATGTGTATAGAAGGTCCAGGTAATAACCAGACTGAGACAGTAATGACCATGCATTCTGCAGACACCCAGACATCCATCTAACAGCCTCTCACCCCTTACAATAACAGCATCCCTTTTAACTGTAAGTCTGCAAGTCTGTGCTTTGTCACACACTGTCTGGCAAGACTCGCACCGGCTGCTGCCACACAGGAACACACTCAGCCTCTGCCCTGGCAGGCCACTGACTCTTAATATCTTCATGCACAGATTAGCCTCTGGCTCTGTTAGCAGTGATTTATCCTGTCTGGAGCAGCGGAACAGGTGACATTTTTCAGCTCAGTATGATACAACATAGCTGAATTACCATGTACCTTCCATTACCATTCAAAAATCTTTAAATGACTATTTTTGATATTATAATATGAGATCAGTTTCGTTGCAAGTATGTTATTATTCTAACATTCTAACAGTTGAATATGTTCCCAATCTGATGTCGGTTCTCTACTTTTACTATGCAACATATCAGCAGTTAATAATTATTGCGACATTGGCTCTTGTAATATTAATAGTGCAAAAGGCTGCAAACAAGCTCTCGAACAAATGAGCAATTTTGGATCAGGATATTATTATTATATGCATTATTAATGGATAACAATGTATTTTATCACTTCTTATTGTTCTCGAAATACTTCAAACACTCAGTAAAACATACAAATACCTTTCGAAGTACTTTTCAAATGTTATCTAAGATATTTTGATCTGCCCTTTAAACATTATTACGTAACGAATAACAATTAATATGACACATGACTCCAAGCTTTTGAGTGCTAGCATCCACCTCTTTGCTGCCTACAAGGTCTGTTAAGAGTCCTTTTGTTTCAGTGCAGTTGATGATACAAATAAGTTTCTGCTAATGGCGAACCTGATCCCTCCTGTCTTGAGCTGGATCCCTGGAGAGAGAGAGTGAGGGGGTAGTTGGGCTGACAGAATGAAAACAATACTCCCTCTCCAGGCGGGAAGGCCTGTGAGGAGGAGGGAGGTGGAGGAAGCTGGCCGCTCTCTCTGGCCGATTGTGCCCAGGCCTGATAAGATGAGGTGTTTCCTCTGGCTGCCCCAGCATGGCTCCATTCTGCATTGTGCAGATGGAGGAGATTTATAATTGGAAGGAGTATTCTTAGGGCTGGGGTTTCTGTCTGGTGAACCTTGGGACGCTCACAACAGGACGGAAACAGGGAAGAGGAACCGGGGAGAGGGGGCACACAAAGGAATCTGTGTGAACTGTTGACACTCGGCTATCCAGCTGTAGCTGGATCGCCGCCACTGCCTTTCCTTTACATTTGCATCAAAACATCCTTTCAGCAAAGGAGAAATGCAGGCAACGAGGGGGTTCCCCGTGTTTAGTTGATACGGCCCATTACAAATGTAATGAACCATTTAAATTCACTTCACTGCTTTCCAATTGCCAGGAAGGTGAGCTAAGACTTCATGTCCCCAAGCACTCCCACTTCAAAGCGCCAGACTAGCCGCAGACAACATTTCATATTGCTGGTGTTGAGAGAGAAAGGCACAAGAAGAAAAACACAAACACGTCATAAGAGATCTGTTTTTTAGCCCTCTCTGGAAATTCATTGTGTGCTCTGGACAAGTCCACATTCCTAGGTTAAAGTGGCACAAGTCTGATTCTCTTTTGACCCTAATATGTGATAGATATGATTGTTTCAAAGCAGGCGCTTTTACATACGTCCTAGATCAGATACACTAAATGGACGAAAGCATTCGGGCACATCTATTTTTCAGGCTTTGGGCTAGGCCCCTTACCTTCAGCGACGAGCAATCTTAATGCTTCAGCATTTTGGACAATGGTAAGCTTCCAATTTTGTAGACACAGTTTGGGGAAGAACCTTTCCTATTCGAGCATGACTGTGCCCCAGTGCACAAGGCAAGGTCCATAAAGACATGGCTGGATAGATTTCGGGGTGTGGAAGAACTTGACTGCCCCGCACAGAGCCCTGACCTCAGCCTCATCCAACACCTTTGGGATGAACTGGAACGGAGATTGTGATCCAGGCCTTCTCGTCCAACACCAGTGTCTGACCTCATAAGTAATCAACAGAATGAATGGGCACAAATTTCCTCAGAAACACAAAAAAATATTGTGGAAAGCCTTCCACGAAGACTGGAAGCTGTTCTAGCAGCAAAAAGGGGGAACAACGCCATATTGAAGTCTATGTATTTTAATGCATTTAAGTCCCTCTTGGTGTAATGGTCAAGGGTCCCAGTACATTTGTCCATATAGTGTATATAAAATGATGTGCTAAGGTCTTAAGCAGTCAAGCAAACAATTTAAAACAGTGTTTTTAGCCAGTCACTAGAACAAATAAACAGGAATACAGTAAAATGTGACATGATTTTCTTTTAAAAAAGTTATTAATGTGTTGCTTAGAATGTAACAGTTAGAAGAGCGCAAGTTTCTTGTAGAAAGCCTTCCAAGAAGAGCAGAAGTGAAATCAGTCCTGGTCCTTGAGATCTATCTTAATGCAGAGTCTTTTTCCAACCATGTCCTGCATCACTGGAAACAAGGCAGAAATTGTTCTTCAACTGTTGGCATAGAAGCACAGTATGTTGTTCCACGAAGAACTCTTCAGTGGATGATTGTATGAGTGTGAAGAACCTCACTGGTGACCACCAGTAGAAATGATAAGATTAAAGCTCTTAAAGCAGTAGACAAACTTTCAAAAATAAAGCCACCGAAATGGTTCTTGACATGGGAAAGCTTTGATTAGTGCAAAACTTTACATTACATGGATGTTCTTGAAGTACGTTGTGCATCTTGTTTACCAAAATCTACCTAAAGGATCTTAAGGAAATAAAAGTGGTTCTATTGTAGCATTATATAGCAAACCTTTTGGTTAAGATAGGTTCCAGGGTTTTGTTTTTTTTTAAGTCTTTCATTTCTTTTGATTGTCAATGGCCTTTTCTAACAAGACTCTTTCCCATTTCTTTCCCCTCTTTTTACATTCTGTTTTCTCTCCTCTTCCCCTTCCCTCTCTTCGTTCATACACCAGCGGAGAAGGTGACTTCTCTGGGGAAAGACTGGCACAAGTTCTGCCTCAAGTGTGAGCGCTGCAACAAGACCCTGACAGCAGGCGGCCATGCTGAGGTGGGTGTGAATAGGATATTAATCTTTCAAATCTCATTTTATATGGTACAGCAGAGCGGCAAAAGCTGCATTGTCCCAGCACTTCCTGTAATGTACTACACTTTATTTAAATGATGGTTTTATAGATCAAAAATCTCTAAAATACAGATTTTCTTTGTTCTGTGATAATTTTGGTGCCGTAACTGGCAACTCATTGCTTCTGTCAACAAATTGTTTCAGCCCCAGCAATGAGTGCATACACTGTGAAGGAGCTCATTCGTGAGCTTATGTCAGCACCCCTACCCCCCCCGCATATCTTTTCGCAGGCTAGCAGGGAGAGCTACATATTGACTTTCTGACACTTTGCGTTTTCATCAGAGGCTCAGTAGCTTGAAGAAGTGAACATCGAGCTTCAGCGCCCTAGGCAAATGATTTGTGTGTGTGTGTGTGTGTGTGTGTGTGTGTGTGTGTGTGTAGTGTTGGCAGTGGGGTCCTGGACTCAGCTTATCCAGTTAGTTTCACTTAACAGACACAAATACATTAAAAACAAGGACCTTCAGTGAGGCTACACTATATAAGGACCAATTAAATGAACAGAAGTCAAACTACCTTGACAGTGAGACTTATTCATCAGCTTAGTCATGCTATTTAATTGTAGTGCGTCATGCACTGTCCTTTTCCTTCCTCTCCTTCTGAAGTTAGCTGAGAGACTGCTGCACTTTAATTAAGCATTTAAACGATCCCCAGAGAACAGTCTGCTGAGATTCTCATGCACTCGGGGCCTTCCTGTTTTCGTGCCTCTGCACTAATGAAATTCCTCTTGCACCTCATAAGATAACACACAGCACAATGACTACACTGCAAAAAAGTATTACATGTCATTTTTTGCACAAATTCTTTAGATGTTGACTGCGTGCTTATTTTTTTTTCTTATCATCCAAAACACTCAGCCTCCTTATGCTCATTTTACCATCAGTTATGAACTACACTGAAACAATTGGCTTGGCTGCATTATATTCCATCTGAATTATATATTCTATAGCTTCCTGTAGTTCACACTTCTTCTGATCTAGCTCCAACATTGATGAGAGATGTCAAATAAGGGACGTCGAGGAGGTGTAGGCGTGCACAGCCATGAATTACACCACAGGTGTGCAATACTTTTATCACAGGAGTGTATATCAGAGCTGGAACAGGAGTAATGTAATGTTTCATCGGTACCATGGGAGAAATAAGCCCAATTTCAGTCAACGATAGAGGCTCCCGACAAAATTATTACTCCCTTGCGAATCCCAAAATGTCCTCTCCTTTCTTCATTACACTCGCAGGGCCTAGGCCAGTGCAGGAAGCATCTGATCTTTGCATTTACTACAGGAAAGAGGGCGTCTGTCATCCATGATTGGATGCTGGTGTGCATTCATAATCTCAGGCTGGGGATTTATATGTCCTCTAGACTGACATCACCACCAAGTCAGGATGTAGGTCATGGTTGCTATGGTGAGGGCCTGGCTCCTGCTATGGCTGTACCCCTTTGTCAGGGATATGAGGGCAGCCTTTGGAGTAGTCAGGGCAGTGTGTGATTTTCACCTGAAAAACTGATCTCTGTTGAAAGTGTTGTATTTTCTTTAAACCAGAAAGGTAATTGCATTTAGGTTCTCTTTTGGCCCCATCATGATTGGGGCATCCTTCTCCTGGTGAACTTTTAGGGGGTTTAGCAGAGGTTGGGTGGGCATCAGGAGAAGCTGTAGAGACTCAGATGTCAGGTTCTGGGAGCCGAAGGTTCTGGGAAGTGAGTGGGCTGCGGTTGCTTGGCCATCTCTTGGGCTGTGCTGCGACTGCTGTGAAATGGGAGCTGGAGTTGTGGGTGTTGTTAGAGTTGTCATTAGTACAACAGTGGTAGTCTGAAAAAGCCATCATGGCAGCATAGGGCTTGACTACAGTACACATCACATTATTAAAAAGAGAATTAAAAAGTTTGAACATAGAAAAAGACTCATCATGCTCTTGCTTATAATGAAACATTATTCTTTTCATATTGATGATAACCACGATAGGATTATGAAAAACGGCCCTCCAGGACTGGAGTTCGACACCCCTGCACTAGACTGTACTTATATTTACTTTAAGTGAACAACGTTCTTATTATCTCTCATTATCTTACAGTACGTTTGTGTTATTCTTATTCCTGATTGTATTTTCTTAGTAACATTTACACAGGTATTGCCAGTGCTTTATCAGTGAGACTGCCCTTGATGACTAGAAAACCATGGAACCTTGAAATCAGCTGAATTTATTGGTCAGAAATTATTTCAGGCCCTATTTATGTCACCATTAGGGTCATTATACTCTCTTGAGGTGACCTTCTGCTCATTACCATTTATAGTAGTCCTGATAACGTGAGAACCGACATTTTTCCGCTCCTGGGCATGTTGCGTGTTGTGATGGTGTCTGGCTTGAGGGCATTTGGTCCATTACTCGTTTTTTCCCCCAAGCAGTGCACTGCTGGCAAAGGGCCACCGGTGCCAACCCCGTCTGTGACTTTGCCCACAACCGCCTGTTCCCATGACAACCCCGCCTCAGTGTGTGCCTTTGACCAAGCTATTCCCTTACAGACTGACACACTAATGAACAAAAGTGAATGTCATCCATTTTACACACACATGCAAACACACACACACACACATATGCATGCAAACACATACATATACGCATGCAAACACATACACACACAAAAATACACGAACACACACACACCTCTGCTTACAGACTGTAGTTTTTGGATCAACAGAGACTGTGTCCTGGTAACCACCGTCAGTGTTATCCGGAAAAGGGAGCTGAAGCCAAAGGATAACAAGCCTTTCTTTGGCTTTTACACTCAAGTGGATTAGTTTGGGAAGGACTGTGTACAAGCAACAGCTTAAAATGGAAAGCGAGCATCAGGCCAAATTAAAGCCACCACAGACGAAGCTGTGCACGCACAAACACACACAAGTGGATTAAGGTTTTCAGACTCGTACTCATAATGGATGGAAGTTTCAAGGGGTGGCAAAGCGCTGTAAGTTGTAAACAGCTGCCAGCATTTCTTATTCATGCCTTCCTCACATTCTTCTCCATCTTCCTCGCAGCATGACGGGAAGCCCTTCTGTCACAAGCCGTGCTATGCTGCCCTCTTTGGGCCAAAAGGTGAGGACAGACTTCACGAAGGAAGGCTCGTGTGGCCAGGCTTTACTACTTTTTTGATTATATTTCATTATATCTGACACAGAGACCTCTTTTCACAGCAGATATGTCTTCAGTATGGCAGATACTCTGAGTTAGTTTGTAGTGAGACTAGAGCCTATGTCTCAGCATGCTGCGTCAGTCATTATTAACAGCGGATTAAAAAACAGGTCAGATAATGAAAGGAAAGTAAAACGAATGAATTTAATTTCAACTGATGTGCACAGTTCATGCTCGTTCATGCATGTAATTTCCTGCTGATAACGAGACATATATTGCTTTCACTGCATTACCATATAGAAGAGTGCCTCCTGCTGGACAACAGAGAAATTACAATCACAGTCAACACTTAATGCCACAGATAATTAGGATTATAATACAGAAGAAGTAGTTATAGGGATCATGCAATTTTTTCAGGACTACTAGTTATGAGACTTGACCTCAGCTAAAAAAGGTAACAGGTGATAATAGATAACATACGCCTGAACCAGAAAAAAAAAATGAAATTGTCTTTGAAAGATTCTTTTCAAGAACATTAACTGTCATCAGTCCCACTTATATGTGCTCATATTAACTTACCATGAATGTAAGTAATTAATAAATTATTGTGATTATAGGTGCATTATTGTGACCATAAGTGATTAAGGCTCAAAACAATCATAAAGTATACTATATAAAATAGTGATATTAAATCAAGGCTACTGCGCTTTTTTCAAGGGGTTTGAAATTGTAAAAATCTTTCACAAAAGAACATTTTTACTGGGAATGAGATATAAAGGCTTTTACTACACCAAAAATCTGTCAATCCGGTCGGTAAAATGCACTTAGTAAAATGTCTAGAAACAAGCTTTAGTATCTTTTTATTCATATTTCCCCGCATCTTAAAACTAGTAAGTAAAGAAATATAGTAAATATGGAAAATACAAATCAGGATTCAGTCTCCCTGCACATTAATAAGACACAAATACTCAATAGAAGTCTTTCTCTAGGTCTCTTGCTGTAATTCATCATATTTTCATTATTCTCTAGTTTTTGTTAATGGATTTTTGTACCATTGTGTACATCTATTTCATATCTATTTCATATCATGACCTTCATTTTTGCTTCCCCAGGTGTTAACATTGGAGGAGCAGGCTCCTACGTGTATGAGACACCTGCCAATAACAACCCGCCTGCAGCCGTCGTGGACTCTGCGCCCAAACCTGAAGAGAAGAGGGTACCAGCCCCTAGCAGACCTCCATCAAAAGGTACCTTTTTCTAAAAGACCACCCAAGAGTGTGCTTATTTCTTGCCTGGCAGCAAGACTAATAATATTCTAAAAATATCAAGTCTCAATTTTATGCTTTTGGTCTGATCCATTAGAAATGTGGTTGGAATGACAGGCTTTCTATACGTCAACAGTAGATGAACTAAACTGATATAATAGATTTACGTGACAGGCTCTGAAACAATATCAGCTGCAGTATACTAGTGATCCTGAGCCAGTGGCTTGAGCTGAACTGAGAAAGCAGAAGCTGGTTTCTCAGCGAAAGGGGAGACCCTTAAAACATCAAACTCTGGGGACCATGAGGCCAGAGTTTCCCACACTGCAGGACAGAGGCCACACATCCTGCACAGTGTTATTCTTCATTACGCAAAATCCAGGGGCTGCAGCAAGACAAGAAAGAGGCCAAATGTCTGACTGTCTATAAACACTTACACAAATGTGTTTTCTTTTGTTTTTTCTTTTTATTTCAGCTGGAAGTGTTACCACCTTTTCTGGAGAGGCCAACCTGTGTCCCAGATGTAACAAGAAGGTCTACTTTGGTAGGTTCCTGCTTGAAATCGGGAACATGCGACACATCTCACAATAACAGAAAACTGAACAATGCTACGTTTCCTCGTTTCAGCGGAGAAGGTGACATCTCTGGGGAAAGATTGGCATCGGCCCTGTCTACGCTGTGAAAGGTGCAGCAAGACCCTGGCAGCAGGCAGCCATGCAGAGGTGAGGAAACGAGAACAAAGACTCAGACACTGAAATGTAATTTTATCATAGGCCTTCTCTTTTAACACAGAGTGATGATGAGCAGAGAGCTTATATACTCACATTTTCAAAGCATAAACTGTCAGAATAGAGAAGAAAAATGGGGGAAAAATGAGAAAAAACGCCTCCTTTAGATCAGCATCCATTGATTATAAACCAAACACAGTCTGGTGGAAAAACCTCCCCACATTTAAAGTAAAAAGTCATAACTCAAATGTGAATACATAACTCAAAAATGAAAAAGGCCAAAGTAAAAAGAAATCCACTGGAGAAAGATGCCCCTGTGTCTGGAGTAAGAGACAATCTTGAGAAATCCTTTAAATCATATATATATATATATTTAAACAAAGATATAAAATTGAAAGGAACTAGCAAGTTAGTGGTAACTTTGGCTAGACAACCCAGCATCCTTGGGACTTTCTGATAAATAACTCAATTATATTTGTGGGGCAGTATTAGAAATCCTGCCTCCTGTCAAGGGGGAGTTCCTGCCTCAAAGTATTAACATTATCTCTTCACTTCAGAAGAAAAAAAAAGTCTTATTCATCCTTTGAAAATCAAGCGTACTACTTTCTCCACATATAAATGCGTACATCACGATTATCCAATGACAAAAAACAGATTAACTGACTACAAAATGTTCCGGGGGGAATAGAGCCCATCATGATGGAAATTCATAGTTAATTAAACCACAGCCATTCAGTAAATGCATTATGATCAGATTTGGCCTCATCATTTGATAAGGAGAGAAAAAAAAAGGTCAGGGGCGTCTTTCTCTTGGAGCTTCTTTCTAAAAGTTACCATACAAGGATTAGAAGATTACTAGATTTAGAAAAAATATGTATAGGATTGACAAGAAGTACATAGTCACTAAAAGCAATAGTGCAATGTTCAGTTGAAACATGGTTTAAGGAAAATGTGCTTAATTATGCGTTATTATAAAATGCATTATGATGTATTAGTACAAGCATACTATTACAGTCGTACTATTACAGGCATGTTGTTACAATTTAAACAATAATCAGAATGATGTATATTTAGCATTAGGGACGTTCCGTTAAAAACGAGATACTGGTGCAGTATTAATTACAATACATTATCTAAGTTCTCTAGGTAAACAGGTGTTTAGCATTTATACATTTCATTCATTTTGCTTGTTTCTGTTTGACAGCATGACGGCAAGCCCTACTGTCATAAACCGTGCTATGCTGTCCTCTTTGGGCCAAAAGGTACAAGACATTTTTTACCTCCGAGGGGTGCTGTTGTTCAATGTAGTCATTTTGCCTTCAGCTTTTTAATGTATTATAATCATCTGTACACCTACAGTATTTAATCTGCGTAAGAAATATTTCCGGTTATGTGAAACAGCATTAATTATGACATTCATATAAACATTATTAATCATAATCCTTACTCTGTATACACCAAGTGTTTAGAGAGTGTGTGAATGATCATGGAAAATCATTGTTGCTCCATTACTGTGCCTACAGGAGTGAACACAGGTGGCGTTGGCAGCTACATCTATGACAAGGAGCCCAACACAGAGGCCCAGCCTTGAACCAGTGTCTTCACAACGTTACTACTCTACAATCACACACCTCCACTACAAACACAGCCACTACCATCGGCTCACACATGCTCATACACATCCTACACATCCCAATCTCCAGCCATGCCTGAAACTAGTGCCAACGTGGGCTTCTCTGCAAAAGAAGCCGCATATTTTCTTTATTTCTTTACCTTTTACTTTGTCACTTTGCCTGATCGCCTTGGCCTTCTCCCTGCACTATAACGGCCCAGTGGTCCACAGTATGCCCTGAACATGCATTATCCTGACCACCTTGTCACCTTTTCTGTCTATTAAATGTAACGAATAGATTTAGTTTATACATACCTTTTTATATTTGACTTAAGTTCAAGGAGTAGTTTGACAAAGTAGTTCATTTACACCATTTTCTTTTCATCACAAGTGTAGAGCAAGTGGTGCTGAAGCCTGCTTCTGTAGCCTCGATGCTTTTGTAGTTTTGTACCAGAGCTACAAGGCTAATTGTTAGGTATTGGTTTCCATTATTTGTAAGCTACATTCTCTTCTAGTATGTAACGAGAGAAGCAAACATCAGCCACCAAACACCTCTTGGCTGACTGACTTCGTTTGAGCTGAGGGGATTATTGTGTAAATGTGATTTATTTATCAGTCATTTTAATTTAATGTTAGACATCAGCTCCTCCAGTATGAAACAATAGGCCCAGAGACGACCTTTGTGCACAACAACCTTAATCCTTCAGTTCTGTAAAGCATGTCTCCAGGATGGTTTTGCATTGATATCAGCTAAATGTAACAGAGACAAAGTTCTGAGGGATTTTTTTTTTTTCAGATGTGGAGGCGCAGGGTTGTTGTAATGGTTTGCTGACAGGCAGATCAATCTCACCTCCGAGTCTCCTCACACAGGTGCAGCACAGGAGCTCTTCGCCATAAATCTGTGAGATGTTCACCAACCCAGATTTGCTGTTTGGCTGCCTAACAGCATTCCTAAGTCAAAGCCTTTTAGCTTTAGTTTAAAATATATAGGTAGTGAAGCAAAGGGATGACTCTTATGTTTAAGTGCACACTCCTTTTTCATGTTAAAGCTCACAGGAGGTTGAGAGGTAGAGGGCTGTGTGATGGGTGCCTAATGACTGAGTGGCAGAGACAACTATTTATGGAGCTGTTTTTGAAAAATGACAAAGGTTGGCATAGTACCAAGAACAAATACACATATATATGTCTGTGGGCTGAATATTAGAGAACGTCCCACATATCTCCTGGTGACGAAACTATATGCAAATAGCAATTAGCCGATAGGAACCTTTAAGTTAAAGTTTAAGGACAATGCGTTCCTCTGGAACGTGCTTTAGTACTCACTGACTGTTATTGCCACGATTTTTGTATGCTGTAGTTGGGCTGTGTATGTCGGCGACTGACTTCTTCATCAAAGGCAGCCCACACTTAAGTCCTGCTGTTTCTGTCTTTTTAATCCCAAATTAAAGTTTATGTATTGCTCTTCTGTGCACTGCTTGTCCATTTAGGAAGGATTTTTCACCAAATTAGTACAATAAAAGTCAATGTCATTTGATATATATACAGAGAACATACAGTTAAATGCAAAAGTCTGAACATTTTTGTGTGTTTTGTTGATTTTCTGAGTTAAAATGAGACGTTGGCCTGCGGATTTTCTATATAGAGTTTAACTTATTGGAAAAAAATAAAGCAAAAAATAAAGCAAAATGAAAAATGATATAT
>JBBIGA010000001.1:43551674-43561807 GCA_037576975.1 Alestes dentex | reverse complement strand
CACACACACACACACACACACACACACACACACACACACACACACACACACACACACACACACACACACATACATTCATCCAAGCACACAAACACAAAAAACAGAGTGCATAGCCGACTTGAGTGTGATTAGCAGTAACTGGAGCCGGTACTGTCGGCTGCGAGCTCCCCAGCGTGGCCGTTCTGGATGGGGGGTGCTCAGCAGCCTCTTTGTTGCCATGGAGACATAGCCAAGTGCTGGACCAGCGGATGTTCGGGGAGAGGCAGTGGAGAGGCTCTTCACAACCATCTCGAATTTCCAACACTCCGCTTAATTTGATGGCCACGTAAAGAGATTTGTTCTGATTTTTTTTTTTTTTTTTTTTTTTTTTAACACTACAGTATGTAAAAATGCTCTTGTTCAAGTTTGGCTATATTAGGGTTTAGGTACAAGTTCAAGTGGGTAGGAGTTGGGGGGGGGGGGCTGGGGGGCATTTGCATGAAGATTTCAAATTGTTCTATTGCACTTTCACCATCGGTTCACATCTTTTCTTGACTGACCCCTCTCAAAGACGTCCTACGCACAGCATATACAGGTAGAAGCAAAACATCTTAAATAACCTAAAAGTCAAATGAGAAAAAGAACTTCAAATTAAAAATGTAACCCAAAACTATAAACAAACAAACAAAAAAAAAAGAAAAGCATTATAACAATAATAAAAACAGTATAATAATATAAGTCATAAGGATAACAATTATAACAAACAACAACAATAATAATAATAATTAAGGAATACATCAACAACAATGATATTTTGTTGGATATAAAAAAAAAAGAACCTTTGTAAAATTGATTGTCATGTAAAGATAAAAAGTGTCAAAAATATCCAAGGCATCAGCGAGGTGGCCATCGGGAAACGTAATGTTGAAAAAAAAAAAAAAAAAAAAAAACCCAAAACAAACAACAAAGCCCAAAGTTACAGCACTAGAAAAACCAGAGAAATGACAGGAGTACGGCTGTGCAAGCTTTTGGCAGTCAACTAGAAAAAGTGAACAGTAAATAGCAACTTTCATTTAGAAAATTAAAGAGAGAAGAACACAACCCTAAAGTACGGGCCACAGCGTCCGCCTTCATTTCTTTCTCTCTTTGCCAGTCTGTGCGTCCTGCAATCCACAGTGCTGACTGCATGGCTGCTGCAGTTTAGTCACGGTGGGTAATAAAGGGACGAAGTGAGTCTTGAGTTTGCTGGAGGAATAGGATGGAGTTTAAGAGCTGTACCAAGATCTGTGTGTGTGTGTGTGTGTGCACACAAGAGAGGAGGGGCACACAAACACACAAAAGCTTGTACTCCCTTGTAGCCCTATGCCTGAAAGTAAAACCCTCAATGCAGCACACTTGCACTCTTACATGTGCACATCTCTCACTCTCTCACACACACACACACACACACACACACACACACACACACACACACACACACACACTCTAAGGGAGTAGGCCAATCCCTGAAGGCCTACATCTAGTGCAGGTCCTGAGAGTAGTGCTGCACAACAGATCAGTTTGTTAATAATTATCGTGATGCTGCTATTTTCCTTTGCAATGATATCGCAGAAAGCTGCAATATGCAAATGAGCCCTCTAACCAATCGTATTTTATGAGCACTCTGACCAGCCTCGGGTGCTCAGGAGTTCATGTGACCAACAAACAGATTTTGGTCAAAAAAAAAAAAAGCCAAACCCAAAAACAAAAGACAGGGCATTTTATATTGTGTCACTTCAAAAGTTCAACAATGTGTTTTAATATATTGCAATGCACACTGCTATCGCAATATGTAGCAATATAACCGCAACATGCTATTTTGTCCATATCGTGCAGCCCGACTTTAGAGGCCAGCAGGAGCCCAAACCTTCGAACTGCACAGCGCTTCACACACATTGGTGTAGCAGCTCAGACTGCAGCCGTGTCCGTTGATTCTCCACAGAAAGGGAGAGCATTTGGAGAGCATTTGGAGAGTATGTCAGTGCCAGTCTTCATCGTCCATGTCCTCGTCCTCATCTGAGGAGTCCTCGCTACTGGCCCGCCGCAGTCCCGCCTGCTCCCCTCGCCCTCCATTCTGCTGGCTGGCAGCCATGGCCGCCGCTGCTGCTGCCGCCTGTTCCTCGGCCTGCCTCTGCCTCAGAGCCGCTGCCTTCTTCTCCTGCTCCGCGTGGCTCTTCATGTGAGCGCTGCGGCTCTTCACCTTATAAAACACCCTGCAAAGAGCACACGCAGCACACTCCGGTTACACAGGCACAGGAGAACAGCTTGAGAGCAATTCAGAATGATCTTTTCTTTTTTCCAGAGATGATGGACAGTAATTACGTAACAGTTTATTCATGTAGAACAAACGGGTTTGAATAAATGTCTTCAATAAAGGCATGGTGTGTGTGTGTGTGTGTGGTGGTCCTTCTGTTGCTTTATCCACGTCGTTCTTTCTCAATCTACTACTATCACTATACACAAGTAGCATATTCTGGTAAAACTTCCTAAAACCTGCTGTCAGTAAACACAGTCCCATGAAGTATTTGTCCCACTCCAGATAAGATAACCCTTTATTAGTCCCACAGGTGGGAAGTTTGCATTGTTTGCATTGGCAGCAAGTGGACATAACAAAAGAAGTAAGAAAGAGCAGCATAAGCAATAGAACAAAAACTAGATTTTCTCCATTACTTTATACGTCATAGTGAACAATTTTAGATCTTTTAGTCTAGATCTATTTCACTAAAGAAGACCTTGTCTGTCAAAAAAGTTGTTTTTTTTTTTAATGTGAGAAAGTAACAGCCCCCTTAGATACTCAAAACAAGCCAGGCTTGAATGCAGCTACCCCTGGAAAGCACCTGTAAAATCCCCCATGACAGCCCAGGACGAGGTGTAACTTTTTGGACAACACTGCTTCAAGCATATACTGTTTTTCACAAACACACACCACATCAGTATTTAAATGTTGTGGTGGTAGTAGTGTGGTGGCGGGATGTTTTCCTGCCACAGAAACATGAGTTCTGTATCAAAGAACTCATCTATTTATCCGTCAATGAGCTTAAGTTGAAACATATTTAGATGATGCAGCAAGACAAAGATCCAAAACAGGAACATTCACATCAAAATGGCTGAAATGAAACAAAATTAAAGTTTTCGAGCCCAGCAGAGATGATGGGGCAGGGCCTCAGGAGTTCATGGTCGAAAACTAAGCAGTGTATCTGAAGTAAAGCAGCTCTGAAAAGATAAGGGGGCTCATGCAATCCGTTGCTAGTTCACAGGAAAACTGTGTATGTACTAAAAATACTTTTTTTATATTGAATTGTGCTACACAAGACTCATTTAGCCTATATTATTTTAAATATCTAAAAAAAAAAAAAAGATCTTGTAACAGGCAGTTTCAAGACAATCAGGAAGGGGACAAATACTTTTTCACTGTACTGCATGTTGTGTTGTCTCTAAATTGTGACTAAATTGAAACTCAATCCTGTGTGTGTGTGTATGCAAAAAGTAGTACAGAATGCAACAAAAAGGTAAGTCATCCAAAAACTTGTATTATTTTACTTCAGTTTCCCCAATTGTTACCATTTGGCAATGCAATGCACTAAATGGTTACAAAAATACATAACATTTCTGCATGCTTTCGTATGTTCTGTAATATATGTGGCACTGTAACTGTGTCAGTGACGGGTGTGTAGTTTATTATGTGCAATAGGAAAAACATTAGTAGTGTTATTCCTGTAAGGCAACCTTCCTGCATTAATGAAACACATTTTAACCAAGCCAGAGGAAAAAAGAGCTGATGGTGTCAGTTCGTCTGCTGATGTGTATACATTTTGAGGAAGAGGTTAGATTTTGACAGCACAGACATTGATGTAAGAATTCCACGGTCATACCATTTCAACACATTTGTAGATTACAACCACACAGTACGATGCGTGTAAAGAATGAGTGATAGATTTCTCGTTTGACAAAAAGAGAGCAGATGCACCGGCAAAACACAGATGGACAACAGTGGCCATTGGTGAGTGGGCAGAAGGACAGTGTGTATGAGGTGTTTTCATATTCTAAGCGCACAGATGCACACGGACTGTCACACACACACACACACAGACACACACACACGCATGCACAAACACGCACGCACACACACGCGCGCAAACAGTCACTGGGCAGATATGTGTTCACTAGAGGGCACGGCATTCAACATCGCTTAAGATTATCAGTTGCTAAGAGACTGTTGATAATAACAAAGCCAGTTGTTGCCATGGCTTGGATGGAATCTCCCACTGGAATCAGATGTTACCGGTTTATTGCTTCCTATTGTGACGATCTCAGATGCCAATTACCCGGAGGAAGCGCCAAGCTTTATCGATTTGCTCATAAAGCGGATAACAGCTCCCGTGTGCTCTACTCACTGCCTACTGTAGATCGATTAAAGACGAACTCATACCACTGAAAAACTACACCCTTATGAAAAGTTGCATGCCGTTGGCTTAAAAATCCAACAGCAACTCACATTTCACATAGATATATCTTGCTAGAACCGCTGCATCAGTTTTCATTGCTTATATACACCAACCTTATATCATGCGGGTCTACCTCATGGTACCAAAACAACTCTGACCCATCAAGTAATGGACTCCACACGACATCGGAAGGTGTGTTGTGGTATCTGGCACCAAGACATTGTCAGCAGATCTGTTCATTTTGTAAGTTACTAGGTGTAGCCTCCATAGATCAAACTGCAACATTTAGGTAGGTGCTACCTGTTAAAGTAACATCCATATGAATGCTATGAAAGGTTTCTCTTTCGGCGGTGGACAGGATCAGCATGGGCAGCTGGACGGCAGCTACACAGCCCACAACACAGTAAGGTGCGATGCACTGTGTGTTGACACCTTTCTTTCACAGCCAGCATGAACTTTTCCTTCACTCCTCATCTGCATCCTCATTTGCATCAGTGAACTTCGGACGCCCCGTCACTGGTTCACCAGTTGTCCTTCCTTGGTCTACTTTTGGTCGGTACTACCATTTTAATGGTGAAACAGCAACATTACTTCTGAGCTGTAATGTCCTACACAGGTGGTAGGAGGTCTATTAATTATTCAATACTGTGATGCCAGTGACATGAATAGATGCAGCATGTCAAATGTCTCAACCAATTATACCGCCAGCGTACAGCAGCTCCGAAAAATCTGCACAATTTTCTCCATATTTCAAGCATCAAACTGCACTTTGCAACAAACTAAAATGCTAATAGTAATGCTAGCAAATAATAGGTGTTCTTACACATTAGCATCCTGTAAATGGCTTTACCTTCATGCACTTCCTGACAGCACAGAGTTGTTACATGTTATATAATCTTAAACAGGCTTAAACAGACATTTCATTTTTTCATTTTCCTACCGACAGGGGAACTGTAGACCAATGCTGATATCAGTTTCCATACGCAGTCCAGGTTAATATAGCTGCAGTTGCTACATTTCATAAATGATTGGGTTTTTTTTTTTTCATTCAAAAGAATTACAACACCTATTTCTAAATCAGGGTTACAAATGCAGTAAGATGAAAAACATTTTAGCTTAGTGGGCCAGTGTCACTGTTCTCCTCTTCAAGACCATACTGAAGTGAGGATCTGTTGATACTACAATAATCCAAAACCATATGCATCCTTCATTTTATTATCTGTTGAAATTCAGAATTTGAAATGGGTCCTACTCTTGCATGCATGATATTCTCCTTGGCAGAGTGACTACCGGAGTACATAAAGAGTTAAATTAGATGAAACTTTTAGCAACACTGAATTCTAGTTACACTATCCTCGACTTAATAACACCGGCTTGTCTCTCACCTGCCGCACTTCTTGCAGGGGAACTCTCCCTCCTGTCCCGCTGTGCTCTTGGCCCCACCCCCGCTCCGGGCACCACCCCCACTCCTCCGCACTGTGCTCTCGGGACGGGGTTTAGGAGGAACTGCTGGGGTATGACTGACCCCAAATACAGGTTGATCCCTCACACTGTCCTCTTGATTCCTGAAGACCAGAACTGCACTAGCCTAGAGAAGCAGGGAAGGCAGTCTTTTAGAAGAAACCAACAGACATCACACGGACACATTTCACATACAGTCCTTAGTGTTTACTTCAGCACTGCACAGCTTATTGCTCAATCTAAGGCCTGCTGCTGTCCGACTGCGACAACAGGAACACGCTGCTACACATGCTGTTACTGCTGGAGGACACAAGAGGGCACTATATATGACTTGTAATGCAGTCAGTGTCTCATTACAACAAAATAAGTTATACAAAAGGAGTAAAAAAAAAAAAAAAACAGGCTAAATTAAATAGTTTAACACATTATTATTTAGTTATCAAAACTTAATGACAACTTAAGATTATTCAATAACTAATTTATTGATTTGATTCCTAATGTAACATTTATAAGCAAATTAAGTGTGTGGGTTGAAAGAACATACTTTCAAAAAGTAAGAACTATTTTTTTCCCCACTATGTTCCCTGGATTTGTAAATCAAATATTGATCTTACTGCTAACATTTATGTCTCTCTATATGTGCATTCACCTATTCACTCAAGGCCTGGACACACCACTTTATACTCACTTTTTCAGTTGCCTGTACGGATTCTGTTACCCTGATTGGGCTGTTCTCTTTCTTATTGTCACCTGAGCCGTCCCACTTCTTGACTTCATCCTCCTCCTTTCGCAGTTCAAATCTCTGAGAGCTCTGGTGATTGGAAAAGATGAGGTTGCAAACATTAGCACGTCGCACATGTCCGTATGAGATTAAAACACGCCCACGCAAACCCACACACACAGGCACACGGAGTGGCTTACTTTATAGTCTACCTCTTCCTCTGTGGGCCGCGTTTCAGGAAGGTCTGCTTCACCGTATAGGAGCGTGCCGTTCCTGCCGATCTTCACCTGCTTCTTGTAGGTGTAGTAAAACTCCACGCACTGAGCCACCGTCTTGGAGCTTATCTGTAAACCAAGACAAGTTTATTTATATAGCACTTTTCATACACAAAATTCAAAACGAATCACAGACATAAAAGCAAAAAGAACACTGCAATGAAACAAAAAAAAAAAAAACATGCATCAATGTGTTCAATAAAATAAAACAGAATTGCTCAAGCCTTTTCCAGCTTGCAAAATGAAGATCATCACCTATATGGTATTAATCAGTGAACAGTGTAACTGTACTAGCATATAACAGCACCACAGACCCGTACCGATACAACATGGCTATTTAATGCAGTCCATCGGAGTGAAGACACACATTCTACTGTTTCGAGCTGGAAGTCACAATAGCCCAATGGTGTTGAAACCAGACTTTTGTTTAAAAACTCTGGGCTGCAATTGTCTAACACTGTCTCCTCTTCTGGGAAGACTTTACACTGAACATTGCTGTGAGATTTTGATAGCATTCAGCCACAAGAGAATTAGTGTGGCCAGGTAGTGATTTTGAATAACTACCACTAATACAAAATTCCATTTCAATTGATTCCAAAAGATTTGGAAGGATCTCAATCAGTCCAGAGAACATAGTTCCACTGCTTCACAAGCCAGAGGCTTTAGACCCCTCTATCTGATGCTTAGCATCAGTTATGTGACCAAGTGAATCAGAAATGGGTATATTTTGTACTAACTGAACTGACTAATTAGAAGGGCTGTCATACTTTTGGGAACAGCGTACGGTGATGTTTTTAGCTACAATTTAGCTCAAACTTTCAACTGAACAATACTGAAACAAGAAACAGGCAGTCAAATAAAAATAAATAAATAAAACACCACAACAATACCACTCACGTTGCTTAATCCTCCCACCCCACCCACAGACAAATAACGTTATAGCCCATTTACATGAGCATGTGTTAAGCAACAAAACAGTCAGAAAAGGGTATTTATTTTTATTCAAGGAAAGCCATGGAATCCTTAAGCTACTTCAGAATACACTATGACGATACCTGGTGGGTTGGGGGATTTCCAGAGAAGTAAAATACAGAAAAAGAGTGGAAGCAGCTAGAACAGCTTCCACTCTTCTTCATTTTGGATTCTGGAGTTTCTTTGGGAATTTGTGCCCATTCATTCTGTAGAGTATTTATGAGGTCAGGCACTGATGCTGGATGAAAAAGTCTGGCACGCAATCTAGTTCAGGTTCTTTGATACCGAACTCATCCAACCATGTCTTTATGGACTTTGTGCACTGGGGAATAGAAAAGGTTCTTCCCCAAACTGTGTCCACAAAGTTGGAAGTATGGCATTGTCCAAAACGTCTTGGCATGCTGAAGCATTAAGATTGACCTTCACTGGAAGTATAGGGGCCTAGCCAAATAGATTTGTCCATATAGTGTATGTTTATTCATGAAAGTTAGTAAACTGTGCAACTGTGGGAACACTTCAGTGCAACTGGCTGAAATGTAAATGTATCTCTCTTGATGCTGTCCTGTCAAAAACAATGTTTCATTTGCCAGACAGACACCACTGACGGTAGATCTGCATGAGCATGTGTTTGTTTATCATCACTCCTGGCTGTGAAGAAACGTGTTAAAGCTGGCTTATTGTGAATACGCGGTTTTAGTCTAAACATTTCTTTGGGCTGCATTCAGACTGCATTCAAATAAATGTTAAGGCCCTTTTTCTCTAAATCGGTGTTTGAGGACTGTCACTATTTAAATACTGCGGCTGAATAGTGGTGTAAGAGGGGTACAAACACTGATATTGCAAGAAACTGTGACTTTGACGGCTGAAATGTGGCTCTGGGTCAGAGTGACTCGAATGATGGAGCACATCAAAGTGTTTTTGTATTATTCAGACATTTTTCCTGAAAGCAAGCACATCATGTGAGCTCATACCATTTTCTGCACCATGAAGAAGTCTTTCTTGTAAGCAGCAATGCCCTTGTTGAAGAAACGCCTCTCCTCAGGCGTCCACCTATCCGAGCCTGGAAACAGAGAGAGGGAGACGGACAGAAAAAACTTACTGAGAGTCTATATGTTTAAAAAGTGAAGCGGACAACAGTGACACACACACACAGCAGACAGCCAGGACACACATGGGTAAATAAACAATGGAGCTCCTGTCCTCTTTTGGGGATTAACTGCATGCTGCAAACACGCTCCCTCCTTTCCACCCCATTCGCTCTCTCTTCCCTCCTCCACGCCCCCAGTCTGTAACCAGCAGCCTTAGCCCACCCCCACCCTTTCACCCAGTAATCCCACCAGCCCACCCCTCCCCCATCACTCAGCTGGTATTGTTTATGACCAAGAGACAGCAAGCATGGTGCAGAATTCCAGAACAGAAAAAGTCCCACCAAGTGGAACATCAACGTGGTTAAAAAGCTTTAGAGACTAGGGGGGAGAAAGGAGGCAGATGGAAAAAGAAACAGAAAGGACACAAACACACTAATTGAGGCTAAAGTTAGGTACTTACCAGAGTAGTGGTAGTTGGCCAGGGGGTGAGATTTGGGGAAAATGGGGTTTTTCAGCAAAAGAAGGCTAAGGGCTCCCTGGAAAAAGAAAGTGGAGAATGATTATTGAACCTGGAGCTTCGGATCAATTTACGATATTCATTCATTTAGTAACTCGAGGAAAACAGCCAATACTGCAGATAAAAACTAACAGGGCAAAGTGATGGCCAGCTCTGCTGACTACACTGATATGAAGAGATTAATGAGAACAAGAGAAGACTCTCACAAACCGAGAGACGAGGGGAAGAAAAAGACAGAGAGAAACGGAGTTACAGAGACAGAGAGAGAGAGAGAGAGAGAGAGAGAGAAACAGAAAGAAAAGACAGAAAGAAAGAATGATAGAAAAAAGAAACAGAGAATGCTGCCAGACACCCTCCATCTCCTTGGCAACATGGGCAAGAGCATTTCGCTGGAGGCGTTTAACCAAGCAGCGCCAGTCACTGGCGAATATTCCTCTCTCTCCTACCCTCCTTCTCTCCACTGCGATCTGTCACTTTATTTTTCAGCACTGACTTGCAAACTCAAGCTGGCTTTAAGCAAAAGACTAATCCATCTTTGTCTGTTCCTGAGAGCACAAGTGCATGTGCGTACACACACACACACACACACACACACACACACACACACACACACACACACACACACACACACACACA
>JBBIGA010000001.1:43532430-43548685 GCA_037576975.1 Alestes dentex | reverse complement strand
TATATATATATACACACACACACACACACACACACACACACACACACACATTTATATATACACACACACACACACACACACACACACACACACACACACAATAAACTCATGATATGCATCGCTGAAAATGACACTAAAATGTAAAAATAAGAAAAAGAAAAAGAAACTGGCCAGGTTTTATCACCAGACGCTACAACCATATGCTTTTTCCTACCTGCAATAAACTACACATTTTCATTTTGAAATCTACCAAGACTTATTTATACAACTGCAAAATCACTGAAGCAGCAGATAAGTGCAGAATACTGTGTGTATATATGCGCATGTGTGTGTGAGTGGGGCTACCTCTCTCCTGCTGCTGGCCTTTGGACTCCAGCTCAGGCAATGGCGCCCACACCAGCTCGGCCTTGTGTGGGTCGAGTTTCGCAGCAGAACGCTCCCTCATCTCAGGAACCTCTGCCTGGTACCGCTGTCCGATGTTTATCCGCCTGAGGGAGGGAGAGAGCAGGAAAAACAGCGAGAGGGTGGGGAGGGTTACAGAGAACAATTTGTAAGATATGGAGAGAGGTGTGGCGTACATTCTGCTGGGCTATCATGATAATTACAGTCCATAGGTATAAACCTTAATTACATTTTTTCGTAAAAAATTAAAACTATTTTTGTTTGGAGCTTTTAAATGACACGAGGAAGAGGAAGAAGTACTTAAGAGTGAGCAGACTTTGGCCATGGGTAATTTGCACAACATCCAAGCTAGTCAGAGCCACCTGTTCCAAGTCTGACTGCCAAAGGCGAGGATAAGGAAAGAAACCTTGTGTTTTATTGCTTTGTTACAGGATATAGACTATCACACCTCTAGTAAGCCCACTAGGACTAGATGCAACCACTCATTAGTCTTAAACTCCACGTCTTTGTATGTGTGTCCCAATTTCATCATAGCTCTGACTACTACACACTAAGAACCAGCTGGTACCAGCCAGAGATGACACTCAGTATGGCCCTCTCTGCTGCTCTGCTCACAATTCCCACTACCAACACACACACACACACACACACACACACACACACACATTAACTATCACCCGCAGCTGGAGTAAGGAAATGCTAAAAATAAGGCTGATTTCAAAATGATTATAGTACGGTTTTATTAAAGTACAAACAGAACTTCTGTAATGTGTGTCTCAGTTACAAAAAGACAACCAAGTAAGAGACCACTGCAATTTTTTTTTAAAATGAGCATCTCTTTGAGTATGACAACCATTCCACGCCATTCCATACACAAGCACCTCATTCTGCTTTATGAGGTACTGGTTGGTGATCACCTGAATCAAATCTTATTTAATGAGGAAAAGTATAAAAACACTGCTGTGATCAACACTCTCCTCTTGCAGTGTGACCAGTTGGGTGTCAAAACACTACTAGAAGTTCGTCAAAGGTAACTATTGCCATTTTGTTTAAGAGTGATCAAGAGATTTGTTTTCTTTGAATTGTTCAAGTTCTGTAAAGACTGCATCACTTCTCTTATTTTGCTGTTTTGTCATTTCCTTGAAAATTATGCTTTAAAGAACAACACTTTTACTTGAAAATTAGGAGAAATATTGACAGCAGTTCTTTAAAAAAAAAAAAAGCCAAAGCTGCTCAGTTCAATACTTGCACCTATAAAAGATAAAACCTGAACATTTTTGCAGCGGTCTCTTATTTTTTCCGGAGCTGTATAACGCCAACTAAATGTAGTACGGTGGGCATGGAAGGAGGTCAGAGAGGAACGTGTGTGTTTATGAGTGTAATCAGGACTTACGGCTCGATGCTTACAGGAGTTGCCTCACTCATAGCTGACAACACTGGAGGAGTCATTTCAGTACTGTCTAAACAAACAACAAAAACAAAACGCTCCATTACTGAGACAATCATTTAAGCAAGCTGTATCTCCAAAGGCCTGGCTAGTAATAATGTCAAAAGATAAAACAAATATAAAAACATTCGTGTTTAGGTGTTTTTTTATAGCAAATAACAGACAATGCACTTTAAATACCAATGCTGTTGGCTATTTATTTAGTATCTTGTTCTGAAGTGCATTTGTTTGATCATTTTTTTACGACAATTATACTGGCTGACACTGAGAGTTTATTTTTAGCTGCTTAAATATGTTCAAATAAATGGGGCCTAGTATTTACAGTTAGATATGCAGTCGAAGACCACATGGAGAGAGAGGAACATGCTTTTGCAGGACACTTACTGGAGCGCAGGAGGCTGCGGGTGGCCGATTTGGGCGTGGCAGGTGGGGGTAAGCCCTGACTGCCCGCGGCGGCCGCAGCAGCAGAGAGGATGGTGGAGAAGTAGAGGCCTGAGCCCTCTCGCACGGGGCTGAGAATGGGGGGAGGTGTGTAGGGCGGCAGGGTAAGCGGGTTGTCAGCCAGACGCACGGGCGAGCGCAGGTGGCTCTGGTAGGGAGTGATGCTGGAGTAAACAGGCGGGGCGATAAAGGTGCCCTGTTTGGGTGGAGGAATGAACAGGGGCTCCGGGCGAGGCCGACGCTTCGACTTGCCCGATTTGCCGTCTGCTTCTGCTGAGCTCTCTGATCCGCCATTCTGGAGTTTGAGAAAGAAACGGAAAAGATGTCAGAAGCAGGCACAGGGTTTATGGGAGTGTTTCCTTTGAATGGTGAACGTAAACTGTAATCTGCTTGTTCTGGGAAAAACTAAGGTCAATATCCATCCATCCCTGAGGAACAGGAGGGGCAGGAGGGGGACAAGAGAGAAGGAAAAAAAAAAAAAAATACGCCAGGATTAGGGTACGGAGGATGGGTTTGAGGGCTAAAAAAACAAACTCTGAGGATTATTGGGGGTTAATCCAGCTTTTATCAGACGGGTGTAGTGTGGATCAGAATGAGATCATGAACAGAGGAACTACTCCATTAACTGACACAGTGCTTCTCGCGCCCACACCTCAGGCACATTTTCAACAGATCCGACTAACGAGCTTACTAACAAGTCCATTATTACCAGAGCTGTCAATATTTGTTCAAATCTGACAGGAGCAGTCTTTTCACCTTTGAAGTCTTCTGAGTTCAGACATCACTTCACAAAAATGTGTCAGTCTCGGGTCAGGTGAAAACATTTCAGGCACTTGCTCCTGCTTTAGTTTTTAACCCTACTTCATATTCCTCCCTACTTAATAATCTTAAAATGTTAAGGTATTATCCTCTATTTTTTTAAGGTATTATATATATACACTTGTGTTGTGCTGTGTTGAGGTTCTGAAATACAGCACAAAATCAATGCATCAGCAAAGTCAGACCAGACTAAAAACATGATTAATTCAATGATTAATCAAAATGATTAATGATACAATCATTAAATGTATTAAAACTGTTAATTAGGCTATTATTATTAATGACTACTTGACCACTACTGTAATGCCCAGTAGGTAACACGGTAGATAAGGTAACTCAACGTAGACCACCATCAGGAAAGTCAGGTTTTATTCAGTATCTGGTCAGATTCAGTTGGACCATATTTTAGTCAGCCTGCTGTTGGGTTTGGATTTAGAAGCTGGTGCTACGGGTCAGGTCAAACTTTGGTTTGCATGTATTTGGGCTCTATTCAGGCCTGATTAACACTCTGATACACCAGTCTGTGCAGGGCAGGGTACTCCAGGACAAAGAATACTTCTGTTGAGCAATTCTTACCTGGCTGGAGCTCTCGGACACAGAATTGCGAAGTGAGCGCCGGCGTGTTACGATGACAGAGGGTTTGTGGTCAGGGCGGTCGTTGGGCCGAAGTGGCCAGCTGGCCGAGAGAGAGGCCTGCTCTTTGTCTGGAGAAGAAGCGTCCGTCTGCCGCACGGGCACTGACACAGGGATGACCAGTGGCACCAGACTGTCGTCTCTGGCTCGTTTGGCACCTCCGACCTCCATCTCTCTGACCCCTCGACCAGAGCCAGATGCCGAAGGGCTCCAGGGCCTGTGTGGCTCCTATAGAAACGCAAGAAATCGCATGACCTACATAGATACAGTCTGCCAAAAAAATACCTAGAACTGACAGAAGACATGCATAAAGGAACAGTTATAAGAAAGAATTTTATACAATTTTTACCCAAATGTAAATCAATGAGCCATGACAAGTCTGGAGTCCAAAGTTTGCTTCTTTACTTGAAATTAAGGTGCTAAGGTGGTAATAACACATCGTGGCCTATGAAACTGGACAACACCGTGTGTGGCATCACTACAACAGAAGCAGCATTTACAGTAAAGGCTGAAACCCGCCCTTTTGTCCCATTTATAGACACCGTATGACACACAAGTGTATCCGAGATTACATAGCAGCTAGAGATACATGTGTGCTGATTTATGGCAGGGGAATACCGTACCGTCAAGAGAGACAAACCAGGCAAATGTTCGGGGTCCCCCCGTTTGGGGAAAGGGCTTCAATAGCTGCTCATATTAGCACCTTTCGCCTGAGGTCTACAAAGGTGCCACTAATTTAGGGATGCAGTTCACATGAAGCTAATCAGTGGCCTATAAGCTTTCACTACTTTGTAGCTACTTTAGGTTTGTAGGTCCAGTGCAAAACAAAAAAGCAAACCTGGAACAAACAACATCCGGCGTTAGAAATGACAGAGGATATGGTGTGAATTTCATTTTCTTACAAACTACCTCTTTTAAAAGAAACTGCACAAAAAGTCCTTGTAACGTGGAAAAACATCTGCTGCTTAATCACACAATAGGACATTGGAAATAGATAGTATGCAGGAACACTGTGACTCATGCTATTTCTTTCAGGTTGTGTATTACAGGAGCTTCAACTATTGCTGTGTTTGTTGTGATTAAGAACAAGGAGTTAAAGCTCAATAGCTGTTTTCACATTCTGGCCAAAGTCCTTTTACTTGGACAAGGAAGAGTAAGAAATGCATTTAAAAGACCAACTAAACACAGATGAGTGGTTTAAAAATTAAACTTAGTCAGTTCCTACCAAGTCTGCTTAGAGAAATATTTTGCCCTATAGCCGAAGGGAGGCACCATGCATGCAAAGACATGCTATTGTAATTTATGTCAACAGTATGTTCAACAAAGGCATGCAACCACAGGATAAGATCGCAGGCTAATAAACTCTAGTTTTATTGTGGCTATGTTGGTGGTTGGTGACTCTGTTTCCACGTCTGCTCGCACACACACGCACACACACACACACACACTCTTCTGTTCAACTGAAAGTTACATGCATCAGCACTACCAAACCTGCTCTGCAATAATTTCTCAATGTCACCAATTCCCAAATCCTCTTCCTTTGAATCTGAGTCCAAGAAACAGAACAAGCCCTTCTGTGAAAGCCTCATTTCCCGTTATGTATTAACATTTCCTGTTTCTCCCAAGTAACCAGACCAGGCGTCAGAACTTAAAACTACACGGAATTTAAACTACATGGATAGACTTCTGTCATATACAAATCCTTCAAAACATTCTATGAAGTTAAAACATGTCCTTGCGGTGTGAGATCTGAATGGCTACGCTGCCTCTGCAGTAGCTGAAGTATCCTTGACCCACCCGGAGGCCTTGGCAGCGTCTCAGGCCACACATGCACCGCCAGGGAGGGGTGCAGCCGTGCAAAAGCCTGTTGCCAACTCTTAAGCAACTTTTACCTGCAACTGTAGAACATGTAAGTGTGGGCATACAATTGCACAGCACTTTTTTTTTTTTTTTTTTTTTTTATTTTACTGACTCTAACGGCCACCCATGCAGGGCCTCAAAACAGCAGCAAACGTACCCACACACTCATTCCATCTTTTGTTATTAGCCCATTTTCTTTGAGCTGCTGCTTTACAACGTAGGCTTATGTAGAAAAGGAATAGAGCACAGGCAGTGGGAATTACAAACACAATTAAGTAATAATAACAACACTAAGTGCTTTCACAATGGGAGTGAATATGATTTTCTTTTTAGTCCTGGAAAGAACACACATACACTATATGGACAAAAGTATTGGGACGCCTGGCCATTACACCAACAGGAACTCTAAACACACTGCACTTATAAAAAAAAAAAAGTGATGTTCAAAACAGAATGTCATAAAGTGCAGTTATGGCAACATATGAACAGAACAGAACTGCTGGTATTAATTTGTTTAGTCAAAAACCTACGACAGAATGAAAACACAGCGGTTCCTCAGCTCTCACTGTGTAAAGCACAATTAAAACGTGAAGGAATCTGGAAGTCACTGGAAGGAAACGTGTTTGCGATTCCGCCTAGCAATGACGCTGACGGTGCTTTTGTTTCAAACCACATGCAGAGGGTTCACCTCTCTCAGCCCAGCCAAACCAGGTCCTAGACATATTTACAACAAGCCAAGAAGTTCTGCCGTTTACTAGCTAATACCTAATGACTTGCAGTGTCTATACAATATTACCAATGTCTGACATGTAAGCACAGGTGCCTCATGCACACACAAAGAATTAGCATGTAAAACACTATACGCAGGCCTATTGTCATTTTCAGCCTGAAGCCTACCTGTTTATTCAGTTCATTTTTCCACTTCTGATTAAAAAATACCTTTTCTCTAGCAGTTAAATCTGGTTCTTATTAAAAGGTACAATGTGAAATTCTTTCTCTGCCTTTCACCCTTCACCAAGTGAAACAGTGGGCAGCCAGGAACACAGCGCCTGGGAAGCAGTGTGTGGGGACAATACTTTGCTCAAGGGTTCAGCAGTGGTGCCACCAGCAGTCCTGGGATTCAAACCCACAACCTTCTGATCGCAGGGACAACTCCCTAATCACTATGCCACCAGCTGCCACCATACACTATATGTGGTCATATTTCAAAACATCACAACTATGAATTTTACTATGATACATTTGCCATTTACTGTACACACAAGGCCAGGCCCCGGACTGAACACCTCAACCCTGAAGGTGTGAGGCAACAGGGCTTCCCACTGCGTCACCGCAGGGCCTGCTGGTTAACGGAATGAATCATAATTTCATGCTGACCATCCTTAGCCTCCTGAATTAGTGTGCAACAAACTGTGGACAGTGAATCTAAAAAAGCAGAAAAAAATAAATGTTGTGTGGGAGCAAATTATTGTACAATGACAAAAACTGCTCACTGCAAATATGTGAGAAGAAGCTGGTGTTCTGTTCCACCGCTGTATCAGAGAAGAACAGCCTCCACACACTATTAAGACAGCACAGCAGCTGCTGTACTACAGCCATATATAAATAGATAATGACTTTTTAGTACATTATTATTTTAATTATAGGTCAGGACACTGTAGAATGTAAGAGTATGGGATTTGACTGGATCTCCATGGAGTTTTTGCTTCATTTGCACTCACACTTAAAAACAGCTAAACAGGCCATAATGTGCTCTGATTTATTTATTACGTGTCTAGTGCAGCTAAAGTGGAACTGTACCTGTTCTGCCTTATATCTAAAATTCAAAAATGACTGTTTATAGGTGGATAAGAACGAGAAGCCTCTAAAAATGCTGTTTGGCCAACCCTAAAATGTCATAGGATGTAGCCTGCCCTAAATATTTAAAGGGAATTTGTACATTTACATTTCTGGCCTTTATCAGACGCTTTTATCCAAAGTGACTTCCACTCCCTAACTACAGGCGACAGTCTCCCTGGAGCAACTTGGTGTTAAGGGTCTTGCTCAGGCACGCAGTGGTGGTGTGCTGAAGGTAGGATTCGAACCCATGACCTCTTGGTCCCCCAAACATAAACACCCACCCCCCCACCCCCCAAAAAATGTGTTCTATCATACGTTTGTGCACATTTCATCAGTTTAATTATTTGTTTTTCTATGCAGTTTGAAAATAGCTAAGGATAGACTAAGCATTCAAGAGCTGAATGCACTTTCATAGATTTTTATTCAAAAAACAATTAGGCAGTTTCATAACCAACTGTTTTTGCAACTTTCAAATGAACCACACAGTGTGTTCATCCACTCGGCGCAATGATTTCAGGTAATTTAGAGCCTATTTTTTTAAATGGATACAGTTAGGGAGTTTTGAATAGACCTGCCAAACACAGCTCCAACCCCACCCTGAGCTAAAAGTGACCAAAGCCAATGCAGACGTGTCCTAAAACAAATATACACTCCAATTCAGACAAGACTATCCTGGTGTGTTTCCTGATGTTTCCCGTCGCCCCCACGCAAGGACTTACAAAGTACACACAGTTACAGGTAAAAAAAAAAAAAGAAGGTGGAGAGAAGCAGCAAAGTGCTAATATAGTGAACTATACCTTTAAATTAGACTTTATCTCCAAGTTAAATTTGCTGATGCTCATATGCGAACAATGTGCGAGTGTGAATTTCTGAGTGCAGGTCTAACGCTGGCTGGTATGCAAAAGATGGGAGTACAGTAACTTTGCAGATGAGGTGTCAGCCACTGAGGCAGCGGTTTGGACTGACAGCTCATGTGAGCTATGACGGCAGCAGGTGGTACATGCCCTTTTCACATTCCTGTTTGAGCACACAGCTGCAGTAGTGAAACCTGCAGAACCAGTAGGCCTTTCACAATGGTAGTGAGCATTAAATACTTCCCCACACAAATGACTCAGATCACATTCAGGGCTCTTAATCAAAAACAGTTTTTGGTTGCTCTTTATAAAAATTCCAAATGGCCAAAGCACAATGGAAAAGACACTGTCATGCATTATAATACCTTGATAACACTGTAGCAAAAAACCCCCAAAAAAACAAAAACAAAGTAAAGCTGGTCTAAAGACTTACCTTGACAGTGTGTGAGGGAAGGGACTCCATCTCGGAGGCCTTCTGAGCCAGGGTCTCGAGGTTGACCTCTTGCGACACCCTCCTCTTTCGCCGTGTGCTCTGGATGACTCCTGTAGGGGCAGCTCGAATACCCTGCTTGGCCGCAGCCTCCCCTGCTTCAGGAGCTCCATTGTGAGAGCCTTGTGTGTGGTGGTCAGGCATGAGGAAGGGGTTCTCTGAAGGTCCTCCGCCCTCTTTGGAGAGGCGTCGAGACCTCCGGGGTGCGGGCTGCTGCTGTGTCTCAGAGGACTGCTGAGAAACGGCAAGTGTGGGCTGGGAAGCAAAGTCCTGTGCCTGAGTTGACGGTGGTTCAGGGGTATCCTGGGACTGATCTGACAAGTGAGGCTCCTCAGGTTGTGAGGTTGCATGCGGTTGTTGGCCACTGGCGTAATATTCCACTACATGTTGATTCTGTTGCAGTTTTTGCGATTGCAGCTGCTGCTGTCGAGCTTGCTGTTGCTGTTGCGGCTGTTGTATTTGCTGCTGTATTTGAATCTGTTGTTGCACTGGTTGTGGCTGCTGTGCTTGATGCGCCTGTGACTGTTGCGACTGCGGGGGTTGTTGAGACTGTTGCTGATGTTGCAGTATTTGTTGCTGTTGGTGTGCTTGTTGCTGCTGTTGATGGAGCTGCTGTTGTTGCTGAAGCTGCTGCTGAAGAAGCTGCTGCTGCTGTTGCTTTTGGACCATCATTCTTTGCATCTGCTGCTGCTGACGAAGTTCCTGCTGCTGCAGCTGCTGAATCTGATGTTGGGAATTTGTTTGGGGATTATAATTCAAATTTGGCAAGGTTCTGTTGCCCTGGAATACCTGATAGTAACCTAGGTTTTGTCTGGGCTGCCCAAAAGCCAGCTGAAAGGGCTGAAGCACTGACGTGTTCCCAGGATTGGACGTCACATGCTGCTGGGGATTCAAGACTCCAGGCTTGTGGCTCTGCTGAAATGCTTGTTGCTGTTGCTGCTGCTGCTGCTCCCAGTCCAGACCCCTGTTGGTCTTAGCAGCATCCCTAAAGGCTTCGCCACCTGCATTTGGCGCCTGCTGTTGTTTTTCCGATATTCTAATGGAGGATGGCTGCTGCTGTGGCGCAGGCATACCTTCATGAATCTGCTTTGCAAAATTAGCCTGAGATCCCAGATATGGGGCAAAATTTGGAGGCCATTGGGACCAGGGCACTGTCCTCTCCTGAGACTGCTGAGGAGCATCCTGGTGCGGCCACTTCATGGCCATAGTCTGCTGGTAATGTCCACGGTTCTGATTTCCTTTCTCTGGGCTGAAAATGACCGAATTGAGGTACATGTGTGGGGCCTCGGCATTGGAGCTTTCCACAGCCGCAGCCTCACTGTGGCTTTGCTCTGAGGGAGGGGCCCCCAGGCCATAGTAGGAGCCCTCTGCGTGCTGAGAGGCCTCTTTCATTGTAACAGCTTGGTCGTTAAAGAAAGTGATGCGCTTGCCTGTCCTTTTTGTGTTGGGTTTCTGTTGAGGTGGCAAACTCATGGCTATCAGGCATAAGGACACTGAACGAGGGCTCGAGTGGGCTCGTGAGGGGGCAAGAAGAGTTCAGATCCCCAAACTACACAGAGCTCTCTCGAGAGGGAAGAAACGTCTACGTCCCTCTTTATTCAGAAAGTTTTTAACCAAGTTTTAAAGAGTCAGTGGTCATCCAAATCTGCTTAGCATAGTTGGAATGGAAGTTAGCTTTAACACACAAAACTGCAGCATCCCACTGGTAGAAATAACAATATCAACTGACAGACACACAAACATGTCTATTCGCTTCCTTTGAGCCAAGTCTCCTCCTGCTCCCAGGATATCACAGCAAACAGAGGCGCCTGGAGCTTGGCTTGTGTCGCTCGTTCATGGGTGAGACCTGAGAAAAGAGCGGCAGAAAAAACATGACGGTCAGCTTTGAGTGGAAGTACTTAAGGCACAGCAGGAGTCCAATTGAAATGTCTGTCTCTGCTTTTTGAGTAATAGAGATGCCCTGAGAGGGTGCGAGTGGAAAAGGCATGATTTAAGGCGCAGCGCATCAGTTGTGTCATTAGGAACTTGGCTCACATGATAAACATATTCAGGTTCAGGTTATGCTGCTATAAAGCCCCACTGCAGCACACAAAGATAGAAAGAAACACTCTCACATCTCGCAGTCATTTCATTAAACCACCAACGATACCACATTGTGAGTCACAGCAGGAAATGTGAGAAAGCGATCAACTGTGAGTTTGGAAAAGTGTGCATTTACAAATGAACAATTATTTATGGTGGAGGGGCTGGAGCGAGATAGAGAAATAGAGTGAATCAGAGAGTGTGTGTGTGTGTGTGTGTGTGTGTGAGCAAGAGAGAGCTGCAAGCAATCCCAAAAGTAAGTTACGGTCAATTTTCAGTCAATAATGAACCACAGCTACACTTTTTAATACTATTATGCCGTTTCATAATGCATTGGACCATCAAAAGAGAACAACAAAAGTATTTTTATTCTATGCTCTGTGGTTTCACATGTTAACATGCATCCGATTTGTCACTACCTCTCACAAAAAAGGTCTCGGACAAAAAGAAAATTTACACTTTCAGAGGTGAACTGTTGTTAGCAGTAAAACACTTCATAAATGGAAACTACTCTGTGGTTATATCCCCTTTGATCTTGCCTCTCCACAAAGCACTAAGATCATGTACAATGAGGGGATTCATGAAGATCTGAAGTGTAAAAAACTAAACCATTCAGGTGCTGCAGAAAAGGCTTCAGTGGGGCACAATGTGTCATTTCAATTATGAATATGAAGCCTGTGATGTCCTAAAAATTGTACTGTAGGTTATCAGGGGTTAATAACCTGGCTTAAGCAGGCCTTCGAACCACAGGCACATAGTTCCCCTTCTTACCTGCAGCCCTCATGCATCAAAGCAATAACTGACTCAAAGAAAATCAAGGGCGTAAGTAACTGAAGCACAAGCTGAAGCAGTCAACACGATCAGTACTGTTCTAAAAACAGTATTTAGGATTATTCACAAGTGTGCTAAAGGCATGCAGATTGAGGTCATGCCTTGCCTAATATAGCTGCTGAACAGAAACTAAATGGGTGAGAAAAGTCAATCTAACATCTTGACACCATTTGCATTGGTCTGCATCTCACACAATAGAAAATTTGTTCCCAAGTGACAGAAATGCAACACCTGTGGTTAGAACTTGTATTCATGAATTGCAGGTGCAAAAATAATTTTTAACAAGTATGTTGACATTTACTCATCCAATTAAGATTATTAAAGAGCCCATACATCGGAAAATCAAGGGTTTTGAGGGGCCCATTTATAGAAAATGGAACTGAAATAATTTGTAACAAAAAGCACAGACTGTGCAAATTTCGGATAGTAACAGTAAATCCAACTCGATTTACATGTAACTGCCTATTCAGCTTACAGCAGTTTACCCTACCCACTCACACTGAAGTTAAAAGAAGTGCTTCAGCCAAACTTCTTTTTTAGTAAGACACAGAAAACAAACACAGCAATGAAGTATGGCTGTTTTCAGGACATAAAACAATACAAATATCATAAGCTGACTTCATAAGTAGAAAAGTAGAAAAATGTAGAATATCGGCCCTTTACTATTAAATACATGTTTTGCCCCCTGTCATTATTGGCTCCAAGAACAGCCTTGAGTCTTCTGGAAAGACTTTCCACTACATTTTGGGACATTGCTGTGAGGATTTGGTAGCATGCAGCCACAAGAGCAGCAGCAAGGTCAGGTACTGATGCTGGAAGATTAAGTCTGGATCATAAACACCATTCTAGATTCGCAAAGTTGAAAAATGCCAGAGCAATGCTGGGAGAGATTTATACCCCTCTGTGTGACACTTGGCACCGGTTATGATGTTCTTAGGCTCATATTTGGCTGCTGCAGAGCGTCCCTGTCTATCGGCAGCACTTTTCTATGGAGATTGTACAAGCTGTGAGCACCTTAAAACAGTTGGATACTTCTGGACATACAGTGCATCTCAGAAGGTAATTAACAGTTTATTACAGGTTGGCAAGGATACATCCTGTGCATTTTTTGTGCATACTGTTGTCTTGACGGCTGGTTTTGACAAGCAGGAGTTTCAGAAGGAGGGAGCACCATGTCATGACAGCATAAGGGCTACTTTATCTGTACTCGAAATAGAAAGCTGCAGCTGCTCTTTCGTGGTCCTCACGGGGCGGCCCAGTGTAACCTGACTACACACATTGACGAGAAACGCACCTAATAGTCTGAGTCTGTGTGTTTTAATGTAAACAAGCCCAGGAGAGACAACAGGCCTCTCACTGAAATGCAGAGAGAATGTCTATCCTGCGAACGAATGTTAAAACCACCAGCCATCCTTTGCATACTCCATATTACCAAGCCACACAGGAGCTGCAACGGGAGCGCGTAGTTACACAAGACCCTCCCTTTCGGCAGAAGGTGAGGTACAGCGTGTTTAATAGGCTTGTAACGTCAAGCACAGTCCCTTAATCCTGCTTGACTCCTCATGGAAACTGAGAGACAACGGCCAAAACCAAGCAAAAGGTCGTGCGTTTTTGGACACAAGAGGCGACAACCTGTCCAGGAGAGCGCGCGCATATACATGCACACACACACACACACACATACATATAGATGCACACGCGCGCGCGCTCTATAAGGCCACCAGTGCCCTTCCTGGACGCCCCCTCCTCCCCTTCCCAGTCCAGCCAGCTCAGCTCTATTTACGAGAAGTCCTTTGTTGCAGAAAAGGGATTATCCAGTCACTAATTCCACGGCACGTTGCAACAAAGTGAGCCAACACAAAGCCCCCACGGCGGGGGGAGAGAGAAAACCCCACGGTCTCTCGTGGAGAACGGGCTGCCTTTTCCCAGCCCGTCCCGAGTTGTCAACTCACGAGGGCACTTCGTAGCTTTCGATATGACTAGGATCCGGCTCATGAGCCACGTAAAGCTGCCAATCGTGGACCCCCCCGTCTCTCTCTCTTCTCCAGCTCTTCTCCTGCACGGGCCCCCTCTCCACAAGTTAGACTCTCAGAAGTGTTTACGCATCCACTCTTGCTTCATTGCATGCGACCACCATTTTGGTAAACACACGCCGTGACCCAGTTTCGTGTAGAGATGCTATAAAAGAGTGAATACATAAAACAAATCCTACCCGTGTCGTTTATCCGGGTGGTCCGGGTGGGAGCAGCAGCACGTAGCGTCCACGCGCGCAGTGGGGAAACGCGAGAGCCCAGAAATGACTGCGCGCATATCCGAGGTTGAGTCATGCTGGGCTGACCTCACTCCCGTGTTACTCAAGAGGACGTGTTTTTTTTTTTTTCCTCAAGGCATACACGAAATCTTTCTCTCTCTTTTTTCTTCCTTTTCTTCTCCTCCTCCTTCTTCTTCTTCTTTTCCACTCCTTGCAAAACAAAAGAGTGCAGGAGAAAGTGCACGCGTGTTTTTTTCTGCACGGTGTGTCCTTTTAAACGTGGGGGGGGAGAGGGGGAGGGAGAGGACAGCGGCAGTGGTTGTGGCGACACAACACGTTCTGTTTCAGCTCGAGTCTTGTGATCCCTCCTGCTCAGCCTGGCCACGCCCACTTCCAGCACCATATTAGGCCTTCCCTTCCACGCAGGGCGCTGCGGGGTCACGCGGGAAATTCCGTCAGTGGAAGGGGGGAACTGCATCCACAACCACACGCTGCATCTGCACTGTACTGTACATTAAAGAGTGTAATAACACACACATTTCCAGATTCTCTCCTGGGCTCAGTGTGACATGGCGTTTACTATAGAAGCAGACTGTCCTCATTCACAAGCAGCATTAGAGTGAACAGCACACAGTGAAATTGTGAAATGATGTGAAACTCTTTCTCTGCATTTAACCCATTCACCAAGTGAAGCAGGGGGCAGCCAGCATCCAGGGAGCCATGTGTGGGGACGGTACCTTGCTCAAGTTCAGCCACTAGCAGTCCCAGGAATCGAACCCATGACCTTCTGATCACAGGGGCAACTCCCTAACCACTAGGCCACCAGCTTAGTGTAAAGTGTGAGTCTAAAGTGTCCAGGCCAGGCACTGGTTGTGCACAAGCCAGTGTATTTCTTAGTGCTCGTCCCAAGCTCGAGTCAGTGGAGAGGGTTACAGACAACCGGGAAATATCCCATACCGGATCGGTCAAGGCCCAGGTTAACAACGACCGCCACCAGTACTGTCAGCCGACGGGTACTGTCGGCCGAAGAAGAAAAAGGATGCTGAGGATGGAGCTGCCAGGGATAGAGGAAAGAGGAAGGCCAAGTAGGAGGTTTATGGGTGTGGTGAGGGAGGACATGCAGAGATAGAAGGGAATGGAGTGTTGTAAATGTAAAATGTCCATTTGTCATACATGAACACACTACAGCTCACAGTGTGAACAGTGTGAAATTCTTTCTCTGGCTTTAACCCATTCACCAAGTAAAGCAGTGGGCAGCCAGAACCTTGCTCAAGGGGTCCTTAGTGGCACCACTAGCAGTCTTGGGGTTCAAACCCACAACCTTCTGATTGTAGGGGCAACTCCCTGACCACTAGACTACCCAGCTACATTAATGGTAGAAGTACATTCTCAAGTACAGAGAAAAGCATGTGGTTTGTGATGCAGCCCCTTCCTTCTCCAAATCTCAGAGAAAAAAGAAAAAAAAAAGAGAGATGGCTGCTAATGATTTGCATGTCTTTAGGGTTCACACACTTATCTACTGGGAAGATTGGAAACTCCTATGACTACGCAACTTAGACTTTTGGTTGTAAATAACAGCAGCAAAGAAAAGTTATTTTTTGTCAATCTCACCTAAGCTATTTTAATTTTTCCTTTTCATCCAAATAAATGTGGCCTGTTTTCACCATATCAGTCACTAGCCACAAGCTGCACATTGAAAGAGACAGAAAAAAAGAAACAAACTGTAAAAGTATCCACATTTTCATATAAAAAGTGAAATGAAACAAACCTTAAGAGATGCAATTATGAGGACATTTGAAATTCATTGTAATCACTTTGTCTAAATCATTTCAAGAAACATTTCCTCAAAGAAATTGCGACACAGTTGTGGGGTAGTTTTGTTTTACACCGACATCAATTTGATTGGATGCCAAAAAAGATTAAAATTCAGAGGAAATCAAACCATTGGCAAGGGGGAAAATGTCATGGTCTTTAAAATTTGTACTTTAAAGGTCAAAATTTAAAAAAGAAGTAAAAAAGTAAGGAAATGTACTTGTGCAAGAGGATACGTATCTAAATTCCTTGGTAAAGTACAAATCTTCCAAATGACTTCTTAATTACAGTAAGGAAGCATAACTGTCTAGGTATTTGCCACCCACACACGTCTGTTTGCAGATCAACGTTACTGATAGTTGATCTGCTGAGAGTTTTGTTTTGTGTTTAGACACATTTCAATATCTGAGTCTGTACCGGGGAAGCTGTAGAGGGTATGAATCAAATAAAGGAGGATCCACTGGAAGCACAGCTCCCCGCAGCTCTGCTATATA
>JBBIGA010000001.1:43508217-43524226 GCA_037576975.1 Alestes dentex | reverse complement strand
GGTGAGTTGTGTCCCAGCACACTTGACAGTGCCTTGATGGTAGTCATCCTAAATGTGCACAGAGCGACAGACATTTGAATGAGTTAATAAATAAACAAAGAAAGCCATAGAACTAATTTGTTTATGTGAACTCAATTTAGGTAACATTGTATTCTCAGGAGCTTTGTTTCTGGTTAATTGCATTAGAGGGTTACTACATATATGTATAGCTTATGCATATATACTTTAATGACTTTGCATCCAAGTATTTTAATATGGAGTTTGTCCCCTATAACAGCTTCCACTCTTGTTTCAATGCAAGATTTTGGAATGTTTCTGTGTTGGTTTGTGTCCATTCATTCTGTAGAGCATTTATAAGGTCAGGCACTGATGTTGGACAAGAAGGCCTGGCTCACAATCTCCAATCTCCATTCCAGTTCATCCTAAAGGTGTTGGATGGAATTGAGGTCAGGGCTTTGTGTGGAGCAGGCAAGTTAATCCACACCAAACTTGTCCAACCATGTCTTTATGGACCTTGCTTTTGCACTGGGGCACAGTCATGCTGAAGTAGAAAAGGTTCTTCCCTAAACTTTGTCCACAAGCATGACGTTGTCCAAAATGTCTTGGTATGCTGGGGCATTAAGACTGCCCCTCACTGGAGCAAGTCTTAGTACTTTTGTTTATATTGTGTGTGTGTGTGTATATCTATCTATCTATATCTATATCTATATACACGCGCGCACACATGCTTTATGCTATGAACAACAATGTCTCTGCTTGTGTGATTTTAATTTTAAAATCTACTAAAACTGAATAAAGGTAAACTTCTGTGCAGCGTTGTCGCATGAATGATGATACTGGTGCTGAATACTTGTCACCATGGAGGCTGGATGAATGCATAGATGGAGGTGGAGTAGGTGTAGTCGAAGCCAGCAAGAATGAAATGCTAGCCATCGGTGACATTGTTACTTCGTCCAACTGGCACTGGGAAACCCATGATGTGATTGATGGTAATCTTTTACAGAAGGTATTTGTCATTTTAGGTGCAGTCTTATGCATTAGGAGACATGATTGCTTTCTGTGTAATTGACTGACTTGCCCTGTCTTGTAGGTTGACCCCAGGATGATTGATGGACATCTGTCTTATGTTCTGGGTGCAGTAGGCATGCCTGGGCTCACTGCACTTCTTGGTGTGAGAGAGAAGGGCCATGTAACCCATGGAGCTGGTCAAACCATGGTGGTCAGTGGAGCAGCTGGAGCTTGTGGATCACTCGCTGGACAGGTAATTTTTATGCATGCAAAATTTAAATGGGTAAGCCATGCTGTACTGAAGGTCATGTTACAGATTAGGTTAATACAACAGATAAAATAGAACTTCTCCTAGGTCTTGCTATAACTGTAATTACTGGAAGTAGTGGGTACAAAAATGAACTGATATTTACAGCTGAGTACTGATTCCATATTTCTGTGTAACGCTCCCTATTACTTTTATCCACTTGGAAAAGTCCTGTCATTCAATACCAAATTTCAGGTCTGAAGCAGTCAGTCTCATTAGTGGCATGTAAATTTGAGGTGATATAGAGGCTTGATTTCCTTGATATATTAACTTTCTTCAGATAATAGTTAAAACTGACCTAAAGGCCTGAAAATTCTCATATCCACTGATAAAGTTTGAAACAACTAGAGCTGTGATGAACCTGTATGGAAGAAGGCACATTTGTTTTACGCCCATGCACAGTGAGGAGGATGGTTAAAGTGATGAAACTTCTCTGAGGATCATGATTGTAGAACATTGTGGCATTTTGCAGTCACAAAGATTAGATTTCACCAGATTTATAAAAAAAAAATAAAGCTTTTTGGCAACGAGCACTGAAGGTGGGGTTGGCATAAAAAGAAGAATAAGTATACAGAAAAGATCTTATTTACACTGTTAATTATGGTGGAGAATCTGTAATGTTTTGGAGCTATTTTTATTCCAAAGGCCCTGGAGACAATGTCAGTCCAGAATACATGGCATCATGTACTCCATAAAGTACCAGGAGATTGTAAATGAGACTCTTCTGCCAATAAACAGCTAAAACATGGTTGGATTTTTCAGCTGGACATATGTCCACCTCCACACAAAAGTGGTCCAGATCATCAAGTTTATCAGTCCCCTGGCCCAGACCCCAGTGAACATCTAAACGAGAGATCAAATGGCTCTGGAGGATCTGGAGAGCTTGACAAGTGGTCTCTGATTGCTTACTCTGTATTTCTAGTCTTGTAGGAGCACACTCATTGCTGTTATACCAGTAAATGGGCAATAGAGAATATGTGAAGTAATTAATATAGGGGTGGTAATAATTGTGACACAAGGTTTTGTTAACATACTTTTTAATTTGAGTTTAAAGGGTTTGGGTTTCATTGACTGACTTTTTACTACTGCTGTTTTCATCATATAAAATAATGCACAGTTGACCCCCGAAATTCCAAGAGCACCGGTGAACTGTGGAAAAAACGCAAATTTGTGATGTAAAAAAAGGCCTATAAATGTTTTTGTTCAAGTATAAACCCTAAATATGCCCGCAAATATGCTCCCAAAACACTTTAATTTCATTTTAAACTCAGCTTAATACATTACCCTTAAAGAAAATGTAAAGGTAAACTCATGATAGCTACACACAGGAAACTGTTCTGATGCAGGAATGCTATACTGCATCTTCCAGAGATGCCTCACAGGGCAGCAGCCAATCAGAAGCAAGGAGAAATTGATAATGCTCTCGGATTGGCTACTTTCAAACCTACCGCCTCTGAGTACAGTATTTCACCATCCCAAGATGCGCTTTCATATGCGGTTGCTTTGTGTTCTCTCGACAGTACCAAACAATGTATAGTCATATTTTATATGGAAATGTAGCTGAATTTACGTTAATATTTATATAACAATTAGTACATTTTATTTTTCGTAGTAATTTAGCACTAAAATGCATGAAAAATATTATATTGCCACGAAAAAGCAAAAAAAATGTTCGCGGTTTCCACGAATGTGGAATTATTAGTTAGTTAGCTTCTAAGAATTTAAATTAGTTAGGTTCTAAGAAAAAAATCTGCGAGCGACTGAGGCCGCAAACTCTGAACCGCAACTTTGCAGGGGTCGACTGTATTGGGGGAAAAAAAACCTGTATCGAAGTCTAAGTATGGGTGATAAATCATTTTGAACAATATCCAGCTGTATTGTTGTTTGAATGAATGAATCTTTAATAATAAGCAATTTTGATATTTATTCATTTGAAAAATCGGTGAACATGTATGTAATGTTCCTGTATTTTTGTCTGTTGCGTTGTAAGATCGGAAGACTGGATGGCTGTGAACGAGTGGTCGGGATCTGTGGGTCAGAAGAGAAGTGCCAGGCCCTGGTTTCACAGCTGGGGTTCACAGCAGCTGTGAATTATAAAAAGGGAGATATCTCAACAGCACTGAGGGAAAGTTGTCCGAGCGGAGTGGACATCTACTTTGACAACGTGGGGGGTCCTATCAGTGACACAGTCATATCACAGGTAGGGCTGTCCATTCCACAGGCTATTCGTGGCCTGTATTATAATTTACTGTACTCTAGCTTACTTTTATGTGTAGTGAGTTTGTGTACCCAGTAAACTAGTTGCTGAACGCATTTTCACTCAATTTTATGGTGGCGTGTTGCTTATTTGCACTCTGCAACGCAGATGAACACTGGGGGTCATGTGATCCTGTGTGGTCAGATCTCTCAGTACAATAAAGACGTGCCCTACCCACCACCACTGAGTGAGGAGACTCAAGAAGCTCTTCGCAGCAAAAACATCACTAGGTACTAACTTTAGCTATACAGTTACACACAGTCTTTGCCTTTATTAAAATTAGAATGCACTGATCAATTCTCAGTGAGATGCACTGCAGTCACTGAGGCTCGGTAGAAGACATTTGGAGTTAGTGTGATCCATGTCCCTCATTTGTATTCAGGGAAAGGTTTATGGTGTTAAACTACATGGAAAAACACGAAGAAGGCCTTCTGCAGCTGAGTGAATGGGTAAAAACAGGCCAGCTTAAGGTACGGAAGTTATGGTTATAAGTTGGTCTTCAGTATGTACTTGCTCACACGAGTGTAATGCTACGGAAATACGAGTCCTACGGTTTCATTTTTCTTCAGGTGTTGGAAACTGTAGTGAACGGAATAGAAAACATGGGTGGTAAGATTTAAATTGCTATCAAATATATACTTTTCATATCTCCTGCATGCATTCTGATGCGTTCATTGGGTGCCTTTACATTGCAGTTGCCTTCTGCTCCATGATGACCGGAGGAAACATCGGGAAGCAAATTGTTAAAATTTCAGACTGAGCCACACCTTCCCAACAGGCGGCACTGTTTTTCTCACCCACAAGTAATCCTGCGGTAGTTACTGTATCATAGTGTTTGTGTATGTAGAGGTTTATTTAATTGGCTGTTCTGTGCCATAAAAGTCATTTGTGCCTAATAAACACAGTGTAATTATTTCAAAACTTATTTTTAATCTAGTGTTTTCCTTAATCCAGAATTCTGTAAGTGTAGTTGTGGAAGGTGTTCAAGACGTGACACATGAAAGTCAGTTTGGCAAGTAATAAATACAGGAGAGTAAATTTGGTTAATTGTTTTGTTTTTTTTTCCCTTGAGAAATGTCTACTTTTTCATAATATCAGAATAATTTAAGAGCAATCCAGTATCAGAACGAATAGCAGCTTCTAGCTGAAGGTTGCCTGTCATTTTAAATGGAGTAACTGTCTTAACATGACACTTAAGTATACAGGTGCCTTGTGTTTAGTGACAAATGGATCAAACTGTTAATCGAATGAAATAGTATACAGCTGCCTTTATGTCTTGTATAAGTGTCAGTATTTTAAACAGCGCCTTTAACAGTTTAAAATAAAGTTTGTTGTACATTTAATTGTATTTGCGTTTGTTGAATGTATGAAGAATCAGAATTTATAGACTTCACAATGACTCATGAAACAGTGGTATTTCCTTTCCTTTGAGTGCAAATCACTTTTGCTTTTTATATTCCAAGTGATCCAAGAGCACCACGCGATGCCTGAATGATCATTTTCTAGGCGATTCTGTAACACGGAGACCAGCTTTGTTCAGTACTAATGGAACTACAAAGCTGCATGATTACTAAAAAAAAGGGACTGACCACAAACAGGAATGCATAATACATAACTATACCAATATGAATAAATTATTAAAGCATACTTTTCAAATTAACATTCAGATCACTTCACCATAAGTAAAAATTGACATGAAATAAAACACATGATTACATAAACCCACAAATACTGGGCCAAAAAAAAAAAAAAAAAACCCAAACAAAAGAAGTAATACCCCATCCAAAACCATTCACATTGTTGATAACAATCCAGAGCAGTCCATTGTTCAAGTCTTTACATTCCTGAGAGACGGAAAAGACCTTGAGTGACCCGACACAGAAAGGCAACAAAAGTTAACAAGCACACCAGAAACTCGGTCACAGCAAATCTGTTGCTGGACAGAAAAAGCAAAAGAAAAAAAAACAACTCACAGTGCAGAACACAGTAAAACCGAGACTCTTTTGAACTCGGTGGTGTATTGTGTGCATAAAACCGTCAGAACACAAACATGCTGCTAAATGATGTGTCAATATGTATGATTGTTTTCCTTGTTTGCATTTACGTGCTACATCAGCATGTGTCGACAGGCAGAGGACACAAAAAACATCACCTCAGAATATCCCCTGACCTGTTTTTCAGTCATAAAGATATAGCGTATATCCATCACTGACTGCATGTGCGTGCTACTTGATTATTTTCCCAAGCTGGCAGGAGACTTTAAAAATAAAAATAAAAATCAAACCTACATTCATACCTTACAAATGACAGAAAAAATTGTGGTTTTCATTGTGTGAGACCAGAAGGGGTTTTCTCAGTTTAACCAGATAATGTAAGCCTGCTCAAGAGATTAGGAAATGTCCTGTTTGAAAGAGTTAAGAGGTATAATTGGTCCATTGAAGGGCTAATCAAATTATTTTACAAAACATGCCTAAAAGGAGTCTTAGCTTCATGGAGGGGGGGGGGAAACCCTGCATCTCACAAAAGTTCACATGTGTTAGACTAACATTTCCAGTGTTTTTGATTTGATTGATTCACTCCTTATTTAAAGCACAGTGTGTTCTCATGAGCTGGTTCAGGTGCAGACACTTGAAATGGGGAGGATGGAAATCAGAGAAAGCTCTTGGGGAGGAATGTGTCTATAGTTATTGTAGTAGCATTAAATGGCAGATGAATTCATTTATCAATCAACCAGCTCAATTTCGATATCCGATTGATGTCCACACCACTGGCTGAAACTGAAAGCTAATCAGATTTCAGATTTCCTCTCCAAGCCAACGACACATTTGTGACAGAACAATATGACCACACCTAGTGCGGTTGAGCGAGTACTCTGCCGGCAGGTTTAAGAGGTTTTTCTAGCAGGAGTACTGGCTGCTCAAACAAAGGAAAAGAACCACTGGGAGGTTTCCTCAGAGCAGAAACACAATACTGTGAACGCACTATGAAACTCTAGGTTAATAATGTAGGCCTTCAGTCTTAATCCAAAATGTTCACATGCATTTTTTTCAAGTAAAGAGTGTTGGACTATATAAAATAAAATGTGGCAGCGGAGCGAGTTAATGTTGCGGAACTCGTCGTTCAAAAGTGCCGGCGTTAAAATGCCGAAAGACCTTCAACTTTTATCTACTGAAGAAGGGGATGGGTGAAGACCAAGTCGTAAAATAAACACACAGCTTTACGTTACAGACTGTGGATGGCACCGTCAATTTCATAACAATTCAATGTAGTGACGAGACAAGGTATTGTTAATACGTTTAAAAAGATAGCAAAGAGGACACAGAGGGTCTTTGAACAGTGTCTCACTGTCATAACTGTGTGTCGTCCTTATTGTCAGCAAAGTGTGGCGCCGGTCCCCTCCAGGCCTTGTAGACCAGCAGCAGACCCATCACTAGTGCCCAAGTACGCACCGGCGACAGGAAGAAAGCCAGTAACCCATAGGTCTCCAGCAGGAAGTAGCAGGAGTAGGCCTGCCAGAAGAGGAGGAGCAGCATGACCAGATGAATGGCCAGAGTCCGCCAGCGGCATCCAGGCCGGCAGAAGTGGGAGCGGAAGGAGCAGCCGCGGCAGCGCTGCTGGAGACTCCAGCAGAGATAGCACGCGAGAGGCATGTTGAAGAAGACCAACTGTAGAAGATGAAAAGAGAATCTTATTCATTGTTGCTATACAGGACACCGGAGGGGGCCCTAGGTGGAGGAACCTCTCAGTGAATCTGGATGAAAAAGTTTGGATCGGTCAATCACTTGAAAAACGGCAATATAAATACGTTGAGGCTGAAATTTACATCCATGAAAAATACTGGAGACCTTCCATGCAACTACATCGTTTAATCCTCTGGTTAGTATGTCCAGCTTTCTTACCTGTATCACACCCACCACGTAGGTCAGACTGCCCTCCAGAAAATGCCCATCCACAAACACACCAAAAGCAAAGCAGGCACCATTGTGGCCATCAATCACCTCCCCGATGAACCAAGGCCCTGTAAACCACCAGATAAAACAAGTTCAAATACAGCTCTGGAAAAAAAAAAAAAAGAGACCACTGCGATTAATGCCAGGGTCTGTTAAATTCCTACACGAGCACCTCATTCTGCTTTATGAGGTACTGATCAATGATCACCTGAATCAAATCTTATTTAATGAGGAAGAGTATAAAAAGCACTGCTGTAATCAACACTCCCCTCTTGCAGTGTGACCGGCTGGATGGTAAAACACTACTAGAAGTACGTCAAAGGTAATTATGGCCATTTTGTTTAAGAGTGAACACGAGATTTGTTTTCTTCGAATTATTCAAGTTCTGTAAACGCTGCATCATTTTTCTTATTCTGACTTTTTGTCATTTCCTTCAAAGATTAACATTTTTATTTGGAAATGAAGAGAAATATTGTCAGCAGTTCTTAAAAACTAAGGCAAAGCTGTTCAGTTCAATATTTGCTCCTACAAAAGATAAAACCTGAGAAATGGAACATTTTTGCAGTGGTCTCTTGTTTTTCCTGGAGCTGTATGTACACTAACACCAATCAGAATTACAAAAAAAAAAAAAAAAAAAAGATTAAGTATCATAAAAGTATCAATATCTAAAGATTAAGTATCATAAAAGAAAGAAATAAAATGTATAAAAATGTTATCTTTTTTTTTTTTTACCTCATTATAAAATGGACAACACAATGAAAAATGACAGCTGGTGTTAAATGGGGTTAAAAAAAGCGTCAAGGTTCTGGTAGTGACAATAAGAACAGTGCAGACTGTGAATGTGCTGTAGGCCCTGGAAAATGACATGTTATATGCGATGGACACTCACGGTACTCACTTTTTAACCTTGGAAAAAAAGAAAGAACAGGCATTTGCAGTACCTTGTGCAAAACCTTGTATGTAATATTGTCAAACACCTCTGAACCAATATCTGGGTAACTTACCTAACGCTGTACTCAGGTTAAACAGTAGCAGGGTGTAGTAGAATGTGTTAATCTTGCTGATCAGTTGTAAGGACATGAATGCTTGAGAAAGCGGCCCTAAAAGGACCAACAAGATGGTCAGAATGGTAGTCACTGTAGGATTCGTTCAGTTTACTTTATGATAATTTGGCAACCTGTCATGTTTACCATGTTTCCTCTGAGTCGAACCTCGGGCAGAGGGCACTTGCAGGAACCTGAAGGCCACCAGGGAACCCACATTCATTAACACAGCAGCGACAAAGGCAATCCGTGCCTGAGAACACACACAAACAGGTAAAAGGCCGTCTTTTACATTTTCCAACCTGAATTTGTATTCATTCAGATGCCCTTTCTTACCAAGATGTAATGGTCAGTGAGCAGGATGAAAGACTGCAGGAAGCCAAAGCTGGGTGTGAGATTTTCCTGTAGTGTGAAATGCTGCTCTTGCACCTTAGAGCGGCCTGCTGAGTCCTTGCACACAAACAGGGTCACAGAGTAGCGATTCATAAAGAATAAAGACGTGACAGAAACGCTATAACGGCCTTCTGTTTTCATTACCCTTCATAAAGCTTTTGTATAACACCATCAATAATGCAATCAATAAGATTGTGATTAAAATAACATTTGGCATAAATATCATTCTATAAATAAGGCTATACGCTTAATAATGAGCTATTATTACCTGAATAAAATTGATTTAAAAGGTAAATATAAATGAGTTCAAAGGACGAATTAACAATGATTAGACACTTTTGCATTTTGATCATGTATATTGTAAATTCTCCTACAGATCAACACTCACTTGTTATTATGGATGCACTTGTTAACATACATACATTTTTTGCAATTGTTAATATAATCAACAGTGACACTTGTCATCAGCTCTCATGTTCCACTTGATGACTCCATTCAGACTGGGGCGGCCTTCATTTACCTCCACTTTGACCTTGATGGTGTGAAGTCCAGCGGAGTAGAGGGAGGGATCCCAGTTTAGCACATACAGCGGACCTCCCACCGACACTGCTTTTCCCAGAGCCTCTCCATCCACGCTGACATACACTGCTGTAACCGGCGCTGCTGAGAAGACCAGCATTCTGCAGAACCCAAAAGACACACAAAAAACAAACAAACCAAAAACAATCAGCACTGAGCAGACAGCCCTGCAATTAAAATACCACTTCAGAGCCACAGGGGCAATAAGAGTACATGCGAGAATGAGTAGGTTTGGGTTTAAAGGATGTAAACACTAGTCGTGGTGAGGACTGATGACATGGCTTAGAGGCTCAAGAGGACACACACACAGAGAAGACACCTGATGTGTGTGGAGCTGCGGATACGGCCCAGCGGTTCCACTCCAGGGTGCAGGTACTTTGCATTTTTGGGATTGGTGATGACCACTGCCGGCCAGTCCTCAAACGTCAGGTCCGAAAAGCTCAAGAGGTCGTGGTCGAAGGCCAGCACCCTGTACCTGATCACAGGAATAACACACAAGTCTGACTTTCAGCAAAGCTGCTTGCCTACATTCACTGATCAGAGCAAAGCGATTAGTCAGATACGCATCTTACTACAGTATTAAAATCAATGTGAAAAAATCAAATTAGGAAAAGCTCCCCAACAATTTGTGTCCAGTAAATACAAAAATGAGACTGGCCAAAGACCACCATTATGGTAGCATAAAGAGACCGAAGTAGTGGGCCATGGCATAACATATATGAGAGCACTTCACTGTAAAACACATTTTAAATCAGAAGTGGGAACCATGTCGTTCCTGCATCCCTGTTGCTTGCATGTATTCTGCATTAATCAGTGTGGTCTTTTTTTTTTTTTTTTTTTTTTTTTTAACCAGCTATTCATTTAAGAAGCAGAAGTGGGGAAACGCTTGCAAAGCATAATTTAAGCCGTAAATCAACATGGCCTAAAGAAACATGTACAAATATTCCCATGACTGCTTTGGAAAAACAAAAGCGTAAGAGAACAAGCTTGCCACAGCCTAAATTCTGTCATGAGCAAGCATGTATTAAGATTACAAAGTTAATGTGCATTGATGCAAGTGTCTGATCACATGCTAATTTGTGGGGCATAAGCTGCTATACAGTGTTCTGAACTTATCTGGCATGCTAGGGTCCAGTACAATATCTGTGTGTGTATATGTGTGTGTGTGTGTGTGTGTGTGTGTGTGTGTGTGTGTGTGTGTGTGTGTGTGTGTTCACTCAGCCTTATGGCTTTCACCTGCGGTTCTCCATCCAGTCTCCCAGCTCCAGCTCGAGTGTGCCCCCAGAGTGTCTGCTATGTAAGACAGGCATCATGCCCCCCAGTGTGTGCAGGTGTCCACACAGGTATGCCACTGCTGAGCTGTCCCGACAAACCAACACAAGAGGACATGAGTTCAAAACCTGTGTAATCTTCAAGACGTAACTAATTAATGCTTTCTGTAATACGACATATTCTTATCATATTCTTTTGTCTCGTACAGCACTTTGGTCCTTTGTGTTTGCTAAAAGTACTAAACAAACAAAGTTGGATTGGACTGGATACGACTTCTAACGTAAGAGCTTCCACCCTGTTCTAACAGTATGTAAACGTTCAAGATATAACGTGTTTTTGTAATCAAACTTCTAATGCAACAGCCTCCACGTTGTTTCAACAGTAATCACGGTGAACCAGCCATGCGTTCAAAAGCACGTAATACACTTCACTATACTAATGAACGGACCTCTAAGCTCCTATCCAATTTTTGACACATCACTGATGTTCCATCATAATAGAGGAGGAAAGCCCATCCATGAGGTGGAAAAAAGGAAGCTGATGTATGACCCTTATCCTTAAAGATGGAGTATATTAGCAAAAAAAGAGAGAGTTTAAAGAGTAATTGTGATGGTTTTCCCTCTATATACTGAGAAGAAGAAAATAATGTCTTTGAATCATGTCTTCGTAGGAACTTAGCAGGAAGGATTATATGAAATAGCAACAAAATGGAGTCTAATGTTCCAGAATCAGTAAATAAACTGAAGAAGATAAAAAAAAACACGTAAAAGTCAAAGTTAAACGTCTTCAAGAAAAAAAAAAAAAAAAAAGATTAGGGTTTTGAAGTGGCCTTCGCAGTCCCAAGACTTATATATACACAACACTATTATTGTATGTTTAGGGCTTAAACATGCTGTGCAAGATAACTTGTGAATGTTTTTGTACTAGAAGAGTTTTCCCCTGGAGAAGTGGATGAAAACGTCTAAATCAAGAATAGAAAGACTGTTAACTAGGAACAAGTAACATCTGGAGGCTTTCATTTTAGCCAAATGGAATCTCTCTATTCCAATATTTTAAATTCATAAAATAATTACTGTGCATTAGAAATGGCAGAAATAGGTTATTTAACTTTGTCTATGCAGAGGCGGTGTTGACGACTTTCACTTCGAAAATCAACAAAATGTGCACTGTGACCCTGGGTTCCCAAATTTTATTACATACAGCTGCAGGCTATAGCTTGTTTAACCTCTGATTTTATTCTTCAATATAAGCATAAATATCAGAAAAACATTTTTTTTTTGACCAGCAAGATCATCAGTCCCTTCTCTAACCTCATCAGGGCCCTGACTCCAGGGGAAGGAGAGATGACGGTGGAAGTGGTGTAGTGTCCAAACCAGATAGTCTGGTTACTGCTGTAGCTCTCCTCTCTGAAGGAGGCCAGCGTGTCCATTTGACTCTGTGACCAAAAACAAATCACAATGAGATTAATAAAGTTTCAAACGACGTACAAACATGATCAGAATTGTAACTGTTTGTAAAAAAAACAAAAACAAAACACACCCACCTGATTAAGTATCCCGAAGAAGTTGTAGGGACGCTTAGGTCCAGGGGTGAGGGTGGCATCTGCGCAAATGAACGAATAGTTCCCAAAGGGAGTGCTGTGTATGTAGTGGAAGGAGCCAACCCTCTGGGTGGCAGAATACTTTCTAATTACCCAAATAACAAAAAAAATACATATACATAACTTTAAAAACATACATTAAGAGTATTCAGCTACTCTTACGTGTCTAATCATCAAATCTACTAGTCTGAATTCTACTGTGGACTCAATGATCGGCTTTATTTATCAAAGCTAATGTGCATGAATAAATGTGTCCGAGGTTACAGACCATAACAAGCTAATTAGTGTATCTGAAAAGTAGATTATTCATCTGATCTTCAAGTTTTTTTCACGTACCTGAAGTAGTTGTTCACACTGTCCAAAGATACAATGTTGAAGGCATCTGAGGAGATTAGAAAAGAACACAGCTGTAGACTGACACTGAGGAAAACAAGATTATATGACTAAAGGAGGTGGGGTTTTTTTTTGTGACGCAACACCAGTTACAAGGTTTGCGTGAAAAACGTACAGATGCAGTAAAAACAAGCAAACCAGGGTAAAACAGCACCCACCCTGTGAACGCTTAGTCCATATCTACTCTAATATCCGCAAACCCAATCAGCTAATACACAAAACACTCGGACAAAGCACTTAATCTGATTCTGACTGACTAAACCTGTAGGATTTTTTTTTGGAAGTAAACCTAAAAATTCTGGATCGTAGAAGTTATTTGTAATGTATTTGCTCCTCACAGCCACAGATGTATAATATCCAGCTCTGGGCTCCATTTCAACTCATTACCATGTCTAGTAAATAGGGACCAGGGAGAAATGTCCTTCCTCTGTGTTCTTAAATTGCCTCATGCTGACAGATGGTTGACAGAGATGACTCACTCAACTAGATGTCAGAGACTACAAAGAGTGGACATTTAGACATTCCACACATTTATTTTTTCTATATGCATGTAATATTTTTCTAGTCTAAACAGTGAACCGTCACATTCAACTATTCTCAACTTACCAATATACTCACATGCCAAGAAAATGCTTCTGGCCTTATATATTATATATAAAACTGGAAGCCTTTTATATTATCAAAAGTAAGGTGATATGTGTGCTTTGGCCAAGGACATCAGATCATTTAAACACATGCAGCTCCAGAAAAAAAATAAGAGACCACTGCAGTTCAGTTTTAAATCAGTATCTCTATGAGTATGACATTCATTCCATGCCAGCGTCTGTTAAATTCCTACACAAGCCCCTCATTCTGCTTTATGAGGTACTGATCAGTGATCACCTGAATCAGATCTTATTTAATGAGGAAACGTATAAAAACACTGCTGTAATCGACACTCTCCTCTCGCAATGTGACCAGTTTGATGGTAAAACACTACTAGAAGTACGTTGAAGGTAATTATTGCCATTTTGTTTAAGAGTGAACAAGAGATTTGTTTTCTTTGAACTGTTCAAGTTCTGTAAAGACTGCATCATTTCCCTTATTCTGATGTGCTGATATTTTCTTTAAAATTGTGCTTTAAAGAACAACGTTTTTATTCATTAAATTAGGAGAAGTAATGTCAGCAGTTCAGCTGTTCAGTTCAATACTTGTATCTATGAAAGACAAAACCTGAGAAACTGAACATTTTTGCAGTGGTCTCTTACATTTTTCCCCAAACTGTACATCTGCTCAGTCCACAATAAAAAGGTCTGAGCACCCTTAATCTGTCTAAACACAGAATAGCCAACCATGCACAGGACTGGGAATATCACTGACAGTGAAGAAAAAAAAACAGAAAGATCCTCACCATGGTTTCCACGAATGTCAATCCATTTAGTCCGTTCCAGCACTTTTGATCTCTTCAGGACGCTGTGATACGCCTGCCACTCTACTTCGTGCTGCAGAGAGCCAACTTTATTCTCAGTCTTTGCATCTGTTAAGTCTCCTGAGTACATAATCAGCAAAAGACACACATCAGTGCTTCAAATCATCTGTCATGGGCCAGTAGACACAGATTTGAAAACTGTATATTTCTAACATATAAATTACAAGGGAAGGATGCAGGATGGACACTCTGTTAAAAACTGATGCATTTGCTAAATTTATATTTCCACGTCTGAAGCCAATTACTAGAATGATCAATACTGAAATAATGATTTAATGCTTTGTAAGCATAAGTAGGACTCAAACGGATATATGGGAAAAGGTTTTAAATATAATTGATGTTTTATAGATGGCTTTAGTTAATTCACTGTAATATGGCATTAATTCATTAATTTGTATCAAACTGATACAAATTTGTATCAAGAAATTTTGCTAACATTAATGAGCCATTTTAAAAATGATAATGGGCTCTGTGTGCTCCTTTTAGATAAAGAGCCCACATTTGCAGGTTTCTGTTGTAAAACCCTTAAGCCTGGAGCCCCTATTTTAACCTTTCACCTAAACTAAAACAAGCCCTTTCAACTGTGGATCACTATTAAAGGGTCCATATCAAAGCATTTCTCCTCCTTTTTCAAATGAAAGAGTTTGACTTAGTCATCAATGCAATGTTCCAAAATGTTCTGTTTACTCCTCCTGTCCACACACACTCCATGTGTAGAAACTGGACACTCCTGAGCTGGACAACTGTCTATTTTAATTCACTGTTTTTGTGATGTCACAAAAATCAGAACATTTACATATGATCTTTTTCAGCCTTGAGCGGTTTGGCCCATCAACTCTTTCTGAAGTTGTAACAGGTGTTTAACACTGAAGTGCCTCTTGAGTAAGTTTATGCCAATCTCAGAACTTAACAGACTGTATATTTCAGTCTTAAAAGCACCGCATTACAGTATCCTGATTCGTCCTGAGAGATAAAGAGAGGCTGGGAAATCATCATGTAAACTGAATTATGGTTGTTTTTGGTACACTGATCTACCTGAGGACATATAATAAGGCTATAAAAGACATGTGCCATTTAACACAGCAGCACTAGGCAGCACTCGTCAACCATAACTATCCTTTTCACTCACCTGTAGCCAGAACAAGGGCAGGTTTAATCACATCAATAGTGTCAGTGCAGAACCTCTCGAAGTCCGGCACACGCTTTGGATCATGGAAGCGACTGATATGAATGTCTGATACCTGCACAGAACAGCAACAGATACACAAGCTTGTAAACGCCCTCCCAGTGTTACTAGAGAGGCAGGCACGTAATTCAGGTCACTAAAGGCTCCCTCAGCCGTTTATTGCACCAAAACACAAATCAGAGCGGTCTTTCCTTTACTCAACATGGTGTTTGTGTTTGAGAGATGGTATATTCTTCTAATAGCGTGTTTTGTCTGCATGAACAAATATAGGTCTAAAATAGTTTTTCAACGGACACTTTGCTAAGGCACTGTTAAAAGGCTAAATCAGCATAAGACAAACATACATACATATACACACACACACACACACACACACACACATACATATACATATACATATACATATACATATACATATATATATATACACACATACATACACATACATTTATACATATACACACATATATACATATATATATATATATACACACCCACACACACACATACAGGCATTGTACATTTGTAACTGTGTAAAAGTTTCTAATAAAAT
>JBBIGA010000001.1:43491190-43504587 GCA_037576975.1 Alestes dentex | reverse complement strand
TATATAAAATGTAATAATATATATAATGTAAAACACTACATTATATATATTATTTTTACATGATTAATTAATTCTGACCGGACGTCCCGCCCACATAAGAACGTGAGGAGTCTGCGCATGCGTGGTAATTGCTTGTTCCTGTCTGGATGACGAGTCCTGGGCGTGAAATGTCATTATTTTTCCTTTGAGGTGTAGGATCGGTTTTAAAGCGTTTTTTCAGGAGAGGACAGTGTCTTTGTCATCTGTTTCAGACGCTACTACCTATTATGTTGTGCTGAGGAAGTGGCACTGCTATAACTGATAGTTAAACTGTTTAAAAAACTTTGACAGCAGAGAGATAGCCTCTTAGCACATTTAGCTAGTATGAGCGGCGGACTGTGACTCCAGGATCACTGAACTCTTGTTTTTGCTTAGACACGTTGACTGAAGAAGTCAGTCCTGTATCTGTACGTGAAATGGCTAAGAAAACATACGATCTGCTGTTTAAACTCCTGCTGATTGGAGATTCAGGAGTTGGAAAGACGTGTGTATTGTTTCGTTTCTCTGATGACGCCTTTAACACCACCTTTATCTCAACTATTGGTAAGAAACACAAAGAATGTGTGTTAAGTTAAGTGCACTGTGTCCAGAAGTACTCGGACAACCCTTTAAAATAGGGAATTCAGCTGCTGCACCCATTTCTTACACAGGCTATCCATATCACACACAATCTCCATAGGAAGTCATTGCCGTGAGCATAGAGGGTGTGATCGGAAGGACCTTATTAATACCCTTTGTTTCAGAAGGAACTTTATGTGAGCAAGTGTCTGCAAACCTTTGGACATGTGTGTCTAACCAGCAGAATGCTTACTGTTACTAATGTGTCTTCCCTAACTCCACCCCATCTAAGTGCCTTGCCAGCTCCATGCTATGTTAAGATCTTCTCAGTGTCCTAAATCTGAATACAGCACAACCATTAGTTATAAGACCTGACCTTAAATGGGAGATTGCTTAGCTATTGAGAAAGTGGTGTTTAGGTCATTAACAGTTGTGTATGTCTGTACAGGCATAGACTTCAAAATCAAGACGGTTGAGCTGCATGGCAAGAGGATCAAACTTCAAATATGGTAGGTGGTCAAGACCTGAAAGTGTCTAAGTACACTATGTGGACAAAAGTATTGGAACACAGCTGTTTCATGGTTTGGGCTAGACCTCTTTCTACCAGTGAGGGGCAGTCTTAATGCTTCAGCATACCAAGACGTTTTGGACAATGCCATGCTTCCAAATTTGGTGATACAGTTTGGGGAAGAACCTTTTCTAATCCAGCATGACTGTGCCCCAGTGCACAAAGATAGCTCCATAAAGACATGGTTGGATGAGTTTGGTGTGGAAGAACTTGACTGGCCCGCACAGAGCCCTCCAGCCAACACCTTTGGGATGAACTGGAGATTGTGAGCCAGGCCTTCTCGTCTACCATCAGTACCTGACCTCATAAATGCTCTGCAGAATGAATGAATGGACACAAATTCCCACAGAAACACTCTAGAATCTTGTGGAAAGCGTTCAAAGAGGAGTGGAAGCTGTTATAGCTGCAAAGGGGGGACCAACTCCATATTAAAGTCTATATATTTGAATGCAATATCATTAAAGTCCCTGTTGGTGTAATGGTCATGTGTCTTAATACCTTTGTCCATATTGTGTGTTAACAAAAATAATCTGTAGTAATTTGTCTGACTCTCTTAATTCGAAATGGATGCTTAAACATGACTTTGTCAGTTATGCTCATTCACCCGTTTCAAATGGTCACTCCTCAGGGACACTGCTGGACAGGAGCGTTTTCACACAATCACAACATCTTACTACAGGGGAGCCATGGGCATCATGTTGGTTTATGACATTACCAATGCCAAAAGCTTTGAGAACATCAGCAAATGGCTGCGAAACATTGAAGAGGTGGGTCAGTAGCCAAATTCCGCAGACTGATATGACTTCCTGCTGTGGAGCAAATCATAGATTAATCTTGATGATGATTGTAATAATGATAGACCAAAATGCATGAAATTGGTTAGGATGCATTGTAGTGCCTTACGGTGTTCTTTGCGTATATTAGAATTTACCGAATCCTTGGAGTTTATTCTTTCTGCCATTATTTTTAGAAGTAGAGTTTGCATTTTTAATGTGCAGTATTGCCCCAGGGCAAATACAGTTTTCATCAGAGAGATCAGTTTTCAGGAAATGGCGAAGAATAGCAGCGGATGCCACACTTGATAACAGCACTCTTGGTTTTTCCCGTAGCATGCCAATGAAGATGTGGAAAGAATGCTGCTCGGTAACAAGTGTGATATGGAGGAAATGCGCGTGGTACCTAAAGCAAAAGGAGAACAGGTAAATTCTCGTGACCGGTAACCATGTTGGTGCATTTCATGCCAGTTTGGCTGAACTGAGGGAGAGATTTTCTGTGGAAGCTCGAGATTTAGGTTTGGAATATATTGGATGGTTTTGCCTGTTGCCTTACCTTTTGAATATTTTGTTTTCAGATTGCTTCAGAACACAATATTCACTTTTTTGAAACAAGTGCTAAAGCAAACATCAACATTGAAAAGGCTTTCATGACACTTGCTGAGGACATACTGCGAAAGGTGAGTCATCTGTATGTCATTCTGTAGTGTGAGTATGTAACTGAAGTTCCAGTACAATGTACAGGACCTATATATTTGCGTAGGGTCATTTGTGTGTTTGATCACTTTAGTGTTTTAATTTAAATGAGATCTGTCAAACCATCTTAAAGCTGTATAAACTCAGCTTGAATTCTGATCAGGGTTTAATTAGCTGTGTTTATTGGGGCCGTTCACCTCTGCAGAGCTCTGGCCTGCCATGCCACATTTAAATGACACTAGGTGTACTAGACATTTTGAATCAGTTTCAGGCAGAATTAGGACATCTTTTGTCTTCTTATTGTATATCAAACTGCTATACAAGCTTAAATGCAATGTGTCTTTCTCTCATATGCTTTTGCTGGAAGTCAGTTTTGCTTTTGAAAACCGGGTGTAACCAGTAGCATCGCAAAGGCATGTTATGAGACTTCCTTAAAAGGGGAATTTCACAAGTAAAAAGAAAATCTGCGTAGTTCGGGTATGGTGATGTAAAGAAAGTCATTCAGAGTGGTTTTTGAAAAGGTTCAGTGTGAAGCGCTGAACTGTTGAGAAACTTACCAACTCTTCGTTACAATGAGTGATAAGAACCCAGTGTTGAAGTTTATAAAGTTTATTAAAAAAAATGGCAATGTTTGTACTGTTGAAAACAACCAGTAAACCCACAGATATTTACATGTAATGATGACAATAGTAAAATAGAGGTAAATATGATTTAAAAATCAGTTTTACGGTTTTATGGGTTTTAAAAGCGTTTTAGCAGAAAACCTTCTCAAAACTATTGTAAAAAATATCTCAAGCATCAGTCAGTGTATTCATAGCCATGTCATATATTAACTTTATGTGATGAAGCTTTGAGTGCATTAAACACTTGGCTGTCTGGTTACTATCACCACCACCTTTTAATCAAACAGTTTAGTCCTTCTGCCTTGATAGAAAATTGGGGAGTGCCCTGTAACAGTAGGATCGGACGTAGACAGAGGCTGGACAGAGGCACAATCCTCAGTTATCTGCTGAAAGAGTGTTTCCAGAACAACAGAATAATACTGTTCCAGCCGTCAGGAACGGGTGAAGGGGTGGGAGTGCAGGCACCACCCAAAATGTACCAAGATGCGACGGCATCACGCACTGCATAATCTCTTATTGTTTCACACACTAGTTTTTGAGCTGAAGTAGAAATACACCCCAGTGGAATGTTTTGGTTGGTAATTTTATTCAACACTGAATCTCTATCTCTATTTCCTTTTTATGTTATCACAAATGTATTGACTGCTCCACTATTTTACTGCGCCCTTTAATCCTGCATCTCTCAAGGGCACAAAAATAGTACACAGTCTTCGAAGCAGTTTTTAGCTACAGTCATCGCAAATCAAATGTTCATGCATTATAAGAACATACTGTATCAAGGCACATTGTTGTTTGAGGACGTCGGGCCCAGTCTTCCATACACAACTGTCATAATTGTTCAGACGCACATACACAAACCAACTTGACAATTTCACTTTTTGTCTTTAACTCTTTTACTCTTCCTCAGACACCTGGGAAGGAGGCCACCAGTGAAAATGTGGATATGAACAACAAAAGTGGCTCTGCAGGGGGAGCCAGGTGTTGCAGTTGAGCAGCAGTTTCGCTGTTTACCTTCCAAAGCCCTTCACCCGATTCATACCACACCTGATTGGTCTCTTACAGCATGAATATCATATGTTGGCCTAAATGCCCGTTATGCTGGAAAAGACTTTTACCTTTCACTGTACTTGATGAGCTGTTCTAAAAATGTAAAGAATACCTACGTTTCCTGATTTCCTGTAATTTAAATGAACAAAAAGGGCATTTGGGGCATTACTGAAGATCTGACAGAAGCAGTGTGTTGGGGAGAAACTACGATTAATCACAGAGTGGTGTAAAAGAGAACTAAACATGAAAGGGACACTTCAGTATTCATGTAGTGGTTAACGCTAATTGTGCCTTAAAATGTCACTCGCAGATGTGGTAGCTTAGTTCATGGTAAGGTTTCTGGCTAGTTTTAATCGTTGAACTGCAAACGAACGTTTTTATACCACTTCCCCCTTATCTAATTCACAAACCACAGAGCCGTGCCTTACCACCTTCAGCAGTGAGGTCCATTAGGTTCTCCGTTGATCCATGTGTACATGCAGTAGCTGTGAAGGCACTGATTGACCTTCCTTTGGTCAAGTTTATTGTACTTTTAATGAATAATAAATTTTATCCACTTAACAGCCTTATCGTCGTAGGCAGCCAGTGCGAATGGTCACATTCACAGCAACAAATGAACTTTATATCTTACATTTGGTTCTAAAAATATGGATCAAACTAGGTTACTCCCTTTCTTGGTAGATAACGTGCGGTTATGCACACTTTGAACTTCCTTCATGTAGAGAAACCCAGTGATGAATGTTGAGTGAACAAATGCTGCTGTAGCCCAACGACCGTGTGTGATATCATGCACTTTAGGGACTTCCCTGACGTCCCAGTTGCAAAGGTCCATTGTGGAAATATGAAAGAAGCTTTAGGCGTCTGAAGAGAACCCTGCCCTGCTACTATCGTGTTCAGTTAAATACCTGCTCTTTAGCTACTAAATTGCATGCTTTACTTTAAAGCATCTTCTGACCGCTTTTCCTTTTATTCCCATCAGCACTATTAGCGTCTTTTAATGACATTCTTTTCTCTTTAGGACATTTTGGCTTATGACAGGGAAAGGCTACAGCTACAAATCACATTTATATTACACTAACCACAGGTATTTCAGCATGGGAAATTGCTTGCGTTTTAAATGCTTATTTTTGTGGTCTTTACAGTGGTTGGGGTGCATTTTTATACATTTTCTCTTAATACGACCCTAAATGGCACTTACTAGTATTTACTGTGTTGAGTGGATTCATTGAACCACATTGCTTATGATGGCCTTCCATTTGATTCTGAAATAACAGCTTTATCGTAACTTCTTACTGATGCATTTTTGCACTTTTTTATACTGACGGTTTAATGATCCTGGCTCGTGTCGGGGTCAGTTCTAGGCTCCTTTCGCCATGGTTAACACTGGCAACCCGAAATCAAACGCTTGAAACTGAACACTTGTGGGCAGTATGCGTATTAGGTTACTGTTTCAAAGGTATAACTCGTGGACGGTCAGTGTCTTTCTTGGCTCAGAATCGGCCTAAGAACCAGCCCTGGTTTACATTTTAACTGCTCTAAAATCAGAAAAATCGTACCGATGAATGATGTTTTGTGACGACCTAGCGTAGTGATGTAATAGCAAAACAAGCCAGTTTTTCTGCCTTCAGAATTCTGTATAATTGCAATTAAGAGTGATGGGTTTTTGGTGTTAGTTTTGTAGTGCAATAAACTCACTTTTCACAAACAGCAGGCCTGTTGTGTTTAATTAGGCTATCAAGTAAGCAGAGGGGGTGATATGGTGATACACTGAGCACAATTGTTTAGTATGGATACTTTAATACAGTGAAAATGAAGATGGTTGACATGAACGCTAGAATCAGGTGTTGGGCCTATAGCTTCTGGAACGGCACTGGAATAGAGTCCCTCAGTGATATAATTGGGAGCCCTGGGTCGCTTTAGAGAGCAGGGTCACAGTAAGTAAATACGAACTTACTCTTAACTGATCCTAGTTATGCCATGATGAAACATTTTTATCCAGAAAAGAGTGATAATACCTCCATTCACAGGGCAGGAGAGGTCAGAATGACCGGTAGAGTTTGAAAATGATAATCATATAATGGCGCTTTTGCTTTTACCAGAATTCAGCCAAACTTAACATCTATGCAATTTGGAGCAACTTTAGATGAAACTCTATTACAAGCATCAAAATACCAACTGAGGGGAATATACTGGGGTCCAGTCATATTTACCAAGGCATATTGGAGATGTACTGGTGGCTCATGATGGCCCAACATCCAACCAAAACACTGCTGGTTCATCATTTGTCACCCATCTGTGTGGCTCGCTGAGTTTGTAGGAAATGTTTACCATTTTAACCCTTTTAGATTTCAAGAATGCATTTGATTTGATGACAAGAGACAATTTCGAATATTTCATGTTTATTTTCTCATTGTTCTTCACCGGACTGACTGTCTAACCAGACAAAGTAAGATTTGAGCAGGTGCCAATATTAAAGATCAAGTTGTTTCACAGACAGATGAATGCTCCACACTCGAACTAAATCAAGCATGAGAGAAATTACAATACTCAAAAGGTTTTTCTTGTTGGGATCTGTACAAAAATGTCCTCAGCTTAAACCTACTGAATTCTCACCATCATTCCAATTCATGAGAAATACAAATCTATCAAATATGTTACATTTACAAAACAACTCACCACAAAATTATAATTCAGTAAAAAGGCTACTTTGATATTACTCATGCACACAGTAATCCTCCAGAGGCCTTTCCTGAGAGCACATTCGGGCCTCCCTCTGTAAGTGCATTAAGTCAGTGAGTTCTGTTCGCAACATGAATAAAGAGAATTCATTCTACAAGTGTTATTAATGGCACAAGATGAGGTCACTTATGGAATTTTTTGCTTGGATCTTTGGCATGATCAAGCAAAAGCGGGCATGGCGTGAACTGGTTCCCGTACACCTCCTCAAACCTTCTCATCTTTTCCACTAATTTGTCGGCACCGAAGGTGTCCACAAAGCGGAAGGGTCCTGTGGAAGCAGAATGAAATAATTTAACCATGATCAAATCGTTCTGATCGACCTGATTTGGTTAGTACTTGTGAAGGTTTATATACGAGCACAATATTTAATGTAAAAAAGTTGTGTTTGTACTTAAACCCACACAAATACTGACCAGATCTGGCTGATCAAGAATTTCTGGTGTTTTGTCATGAAATTTTGAAACAATGTAAACTGAACAGCAGTAAACAATGCAGCTGTCATTTTCCAAAAAAAAGAAAAAAGAAAAAAAAAAAAAGGTACAAAACTTTCCGTGGAAACTGTAAATTGCAGATTTATGACTCTCACCTCCAAGGCATGGGGGGAATCCCAAACCAAACACAGCTCCAATGTCACCCTCCACAGGGTTAGCAAGGATACCCTCTTGTAGACACATCACGGCTTCATTCACGAAACGAGACACCAGTCTGTACTGCACGTCTGAGTCTGACGACCTGCAGAGTGGAAGCACGGCCATCATCATGTGTTGTGTGGAACAGAACAACAGAAACTGAACTGAGCATTAATACTGTAGAGATTGCACAACCATGCAAGTGACGTGTTTTGATGTTTTAAATAAAAGCTTAGTAGGTTCTAGTGTGCTGGAAGTTTGACACAATATTCATGGATCACTGAGACATAGTAAAGAGGCTGTTGTTGCTGTGCTGTACAGTTGAGTGGGGCTAAAACATGTATGCAATTAACTTTCTAGCCATGTTAACATGATGGAGAAAGAAAATCCTACACTGCAGGATTTGGCGTCATCTTGTATTGCTCAAGAATGTCCTCAAGATCTGGATTGACATCTTTGTGTTTGAGTCCGGGCTGGTAGACGTAGCATCCCTTGCCAGACTTGCGGCCTATCAAAATATTGCAAGACAAAGTGTAGGCTCCATATGTACACGATGACTGGCATCTGTCACACCAGCAGTATAATTCGAAGCTATACACCATGAGTTCCGTTACCTTTGAAACCTTTGTCCACCATCGTCTTTAGAAGTTCAGGATTTCCTCCACCAAATCTAGCGCCAAAAGCTTTGCCCAGGTCTTCAGCCACATGAGCGGCCACATCAATGCCCACTTCATCAGCCAAAGTGGCAGCACCCACTGGGAACCCGAAGCCTGTAGTCAGCGCGTCTAGCTTCTTGGGGTCCACCCCTTCCTGTGTTCACAGAGTTACAGAAGATTATTTAAACAATATTACATGAGGGAATGCTAAATGAAGGTGGAGTGCCATGTATTCACACCCCAGTGTCCACAGTGCAGCAAAACTTAAGAATAAAAGAACGTTATTTTATCAGATTTATCAGTGAATAGATTAAAAGCACTAGATACACACTTTACAACTGTGTAACATAATTAAATGCAATACCAGTAACTCACAACAGATTAAAAATACAAATGCATTGTACGATTTTGGGCCGTATCCGACCAAAGATGACAATCGTGAAACAATTGTGGCGATTTCTTTGGTCGTGGCTCCTAACCTGAGGTCCTACTTCGTACTGTGAGAAAGGCTCAAAGACGTCCGTCTTCATAGTCTTGCAACCAAAGATAGCAAGTGACCATCTCACAGTGTGTGTGCTGCTATGACCTACCTTTACTTACTAGCCAATAAAAATACAGCATGAAATTCCAAACAGCGCACAAAATCCAAACAGCATGGAGGTGAAACAAAGCAATACCAGAACATGGGACACCAGTACACTGCCTCTTCTTTGGATTTTTCTCCACACACATTTAACGCATGACTGTCACAGCACAAGTCATCCTGTTCATAGCTTACGATTCACTAGGTGTCTCTAGGTGTTCATAGCTCACGATTCACAATAATCTCATAAGATAGCTGAAATTTCACAGTCTGTAGAGGGCATAACAAACTGAAACACTAAAATCCTTTTAAACGTCATACAGTCATTTTCTACGCCTCATCAACTGGAACAAACTGTGGTACAAAAAAACTGACTTTAGAGAATGTATAACATAAAACAAACCTGCAATACTCTGACAGCTTCAGCCAACATAGGAGCTAAGCATCTGGTGGTATAAAACCCAGGTCCATCCTGTAAATGAAATTATTTTGGTTAATTGTGAGCCTAAAAAGCAACATACTGTAAAATTTAGTGCAGTTGTTGATAGTTCCAACATTTAGCCATAAATTAGAATTCCAAAATGTACAAAACTTGTCTACTTAGTCAACATGTCAACCACGTTAACTCACCCCAACAACAATTATGACTTTGCCTTGTCTCAGGCCAAGTGCAACTGCAGAGGCTGTCGTGTCCTTAGAGGTTTTATCAGTAGTAATGATCTCCAGAAGCTGCATTTTATCCACTGGGGAAAAGTAGTGCATTCCAATTACCTACAGTAAAACAGAATCGGTTACACGACTGACAAGTTACATAATAATGGCTCGAAATCCAAGAAACTCGACTTACTTTTTCTGGTCGTTTACTGGCGGCTGCAATGTCTTTGATTGGCAGGGCTGATGTGTTGGAGGCAAATATACAGTGGGGAGGAATGACCTGTTAAGATAAAAGCATGGATGATAAAGCACATCCTGCATTTAAAGGTATGCGTCAAACCTCTTAAAGTGGCACTCTGCATTGACCACTGTCTTGTGAAACCTGCCTTGATGTGATTAAACAAACTGCCATCTGCTGAAGTATTCAAATCATTTCAGTGTTAAGTGTGAGCTTCTGAATCGAAAACGATCAACTCACGCATGAGACAAAGACCTACTTTAAAAGCTGTAGTGTGTTTTGAATATGGCGAATGAATAAATTAGATTTTTTCCAAGATATTTTGCCACACAGGTAATAAGCTTTTATGTGCATCTGAATCTGACACACAGTCAGAAAAACATGAACTCTACATACTTCACACTGAAAGTCTACTCACAGCTTCAACCTCTTTGATCACTTTGTGCTTGATGGCGATATCCTCAAACACAGCCTCAATCACCATGTCAGCCCTCTGAAAGCCATCATAGTCCAGCTGTCCTGTAAGGCTGGACAGTATGCTGTCCCTTTCAAACGAGGTGATGCTCTTCTTCTTCGTCTTGTCGTTTAGTCTGGGAGTGACATCCAGAATCATTGTAGCATAAGCACATGCATGGTGTTGTTTTAAAAAAATGTACTTGTCTCTAATGAAGCGGTACATAGTTGTGTACCTCTTATGAAGTAGCAACAGAGTCAAATTCTTACACACCCTTTGTAGACCTGTTGCTGACCCCGGTTTAGACCCTCCTGTGTGGTGTCCTTCAGAATGGTGTTGACGCCTTTATCCACAGTCACCTGAGCAATGCCTGCCCCCATCAGTCCCGCTCCCAAGATGGCCAGTGTTCTATGATTGGTTAAGGAAAACATTCATTTAAAAAACAGAAACATGAGCGAGTCACCTATTCTTAACTGACCCAATCCTCGGAGTAAGTAAAAGCACTTACTTAACCTCCTTTTCCGGGGTTCCAAATCGGTTCTTCTTGCACGCAACTTGACCATGATACAGCCCAATAAGTGCTCGGGATTCAGAGGTCATTGCTAATTTGCCAAAATTCTGCAATGTGGAAAGTGAATGAAAGAAACTGATTTTTGATTGTTAAAGGAATTCCATCGATCTCTAGACACAAGGAAAACACAAATATTCTGTAAGTGAAATTAATTTTACCTGCGACTCTACTAAGTACCCTGCATCTGACCCCTGCTCCACACCAGACTTCACGCACTGTGGAAAGAATTGATGGGAAATTAGTAGACACTAAATGCCCCGAAAAAAAAAACCTTAAAATCACACTTTCTTTCCAGGATTTTTGTTGTATGATATAGATCTCAGAGAAAGTGTAAAACGTGTTATATAAAAATGGCTATCTTAAAACATTATTTAAAGAATAATTTAGATGAATTAGTGCAAACCTCAATGATATTCAGGGGGGCAGGATACAACCCTTTTGTCTGTTTCATAACTTTTTTCTGGACAGTACTGTAGATCTGATTTCGCACAAATGGATAACTCATTACGTAGTCTTGTATTTCTGCAAAGAGACACATTTTCAGCACAGAGACATTTGTCATCTGCAGGACAAGGACCAGTGAGAGAGCAACATCAAGAAAAAACAGGGGGAAAAAAGCAACGACAAACATACTTTCCATCATGTTCTTCTCTTTAGTAAGTGGGATCTTCTTGTTGGCAATTCCACGGGCACAGTCTATGGCTACTTCCTCCAAGTATTCAATAGTTCTCTCCTCTGGACTCTTCAGTCCAGGACCTGGGTTACATTTCAAATTCCTCATATGAGAAGATGACGGACCTCACCATCGTATCACAGAAAATCGCAGGAAAATATAAAAAAACTAAATGAAAAAATGAACATTATTACCTAGCGTGTCAACCAACTGGTGCACCAGGCCCATTTTCTTGGCTTTATCTGCACGGATGTTTCTTCCTGTTAGCATAATATCAAAGGCACTTGGAAGACCAACCTAAACGTAAAACATCAACATTCACAACCTGTTAACATACAAAGTCATCTATTAGAAACAACTAAAAGTACAAGTGTAATTGTGATCTATTAATGCGTTAAGGAAAACCGCCTTTGAGGTAAACAGATTGTGCATTCATTACTGAGTTGAGGGCATAACACTATTAGATGTGACTCTTCTTGAGAGTTACTAGAGACCATTTTTGGCATCCTCTGTGTTCCTCCAGCACCAGGCAAAAGACCCAGGAGAACTTCGGGAAGGCCCAGAACTGTTTTCTTATTCTTCGTGGCCACTCTGTACTGGCAGGCGATGGCAAACTAGAGAGTGAAAAGTGCAGAATGATCTCTCAGAATCAGGTTGCACATGTAACATCATTTGTTTATGTTCAGCAAGCAAAAAACAGTGATATTTCTGTATAGGCACATGTTGCATAGGCACATCTACAAATGTGGACCTAACATTACTCCAGAATTAATTTACACTGTGTATAAACTAACTTTCTTTGATGCGCATTTCTATCCATTACATGCACTTCATAGAAAAATCACAAAACAGAATTTCACCCTTTCAGATTCTTCTCTTAGGTGGTTGTTCCATTACAGGTTTGTAGCTACAATCCGTTTAAAACAGACCCAATCATTAAAACAGGTAAACTCTGGAGAAATCAATGAATAGAAAATTATTAAGATGAACATAACCAATTCTTACTTACTTCTAACCCACCACCAAGACATGATCCATTGATGGCAGCAACAATAGGTATTGGGGACTTCTCAATTTTTTCAAACATCTTCTGCCCCTCCTGAGAAAGACTAGTTACTTCCTCTGCACTTTTACAGGACTGGATCATGCTAAAAGAACACAGATCGATAAAAGATATGAAATCTTAAAAACAAATCATGGATAAACGTTGGCATCATACAACCATATCCTAGAATTAGAATTTTAACTCCCATCTTCCAGGAAAGGGATGGGCTTACAAGTCAAAATCTAAGATGGGTTATATAATATTCGCATGTAGGGAGCAGGTTACTTACTTAATGTCAGCACCTGCAATGAAGCAGCCAGGCTTGGAGGAGATCAGCACAGCACCTTTGATTGCATTGTTGGCCCAAATTTCATCAAAAATTTCTGTCATTTCCTTTTGCATCTGAACTGACAGGGTGTTGACCTGGGAAACACAGTAACAAAAGAAAAAAACACAATTGAACAAAAATCCAGCTCAAACAAAGAACAAAAATATGTCAGAACAAAGTTTACCTTCGAACTTGGGTCATTCACGCGAATAACAGCCACATCTTCCTTGATCTCATAGTTTACGTGTGTACGAGCTGCATAAACATTGAAGTGAAAAAATGATTTCAAACATAAACGGGTAGCTAGTGAATGGCAAGTTGTGTAAATGCAACTTTAATGCAACAAATAAGATTAAATAAATAAATACAATGTAGCCAACATATACTTACCCATTAGGAAGGATGCAACACTGAAGCTTCTTCTGGAAGCATCTTTGCAAAAAAGAAGCATAAAACAGAATTCAGTTACTGCATATATATACATAAATAATGCCCATTTCACAGTGTTAACTTACACTAATAC
>JBBIGA010000001.1:43478398-43491090 GCA_037576975.1 Alestes dentex | reverse complement strand
TCACAGTGTTCACACACACACATACACACACATATATATATATATATATATATATATATATATATATATATTACACCCTTTTCACAGTGTTCATTTACACTAATGCATTTAATCAATTAAATGTGACATATGGTGCTGGGTTAGTCAAAGTCAGGCTGGAGGGAAAGGAGTAGGCAAGAAGTCCTGACAGCAGACACTGGAATGAACTTTAACCTATATTCTCTCCATGTTCAATATCACGAGTGATTACTTGGCCAGAAAGCACCTAACAACGTGGCTCATACACCCAGTGTTAGAGCAAAGCAACCAAGTGATGGTGGATTTTATTCATTTATTCATTCATTCATTCATTCATTCATCCATAGCCCTTCATGATCATCAGCTAGCCCCTGCATTCCAGACACGGAAGCTAACATGCTAAACAGGCTAATTAGGTGAATTAAAGCAGCTAATTAGGTTCAAGGACTTAAATATTTTATTACATGGGCACTGTAGCACCAAGAAGTTACCAAAATGTCGTTGTGTTGAAGGAGTTAACACAGGGGTCACACACTAAAGTCGAACAGAAACTAACATTAATGTTTCAGCCACAGTTCAGACAGACTGTAAACCCCAGCAGAGGGACAGCGGGATACAAAAATCATACAACGCACAGAACTGTAAATGCAAGCTTGTAAATTGTGGGTACCTGCAAAAAGTGTGTATCTCTGCCGTACTGTGAGTTTGGACAGAAGACCCAGTGCTCTTACTCCTGCCATCTTGGTAGGTCAATGCTGACAAACGGAAGAAGGGAGGGGCAAAAAGACTTCTCAAACCAGCTCGTCCAACCAGAACCGAGCTAGTGAAGATCATCCCGCCCTTTTCAGCCCAAAGAGGACGGACCGAAGTATTGGGACGCCTGACCATTACACCAGCAGAGACTTTAATGACATTGCATTCATTGCAAGACTTTAATATGGAGTCGGTCCCGCTTTGCTGCTAGAACAGCCTCCATTCTTCTTGGAAGGCTTTCCACATGATTTTGGTGTGCGGGGAAATTTGTGCCCATTCAACTGTAGAGCATTTATGAGGTCAGGTACTGATGTTGGACGAGAAGGCCTGGCTCACAATCTTCGTTAGGCCTATATAGATATGAATAACAGACGGCATGTGGGATACAGTGAGGTAGAGAGTTCAGTTAGAGTTATAATGAATGGTTTAAAGTTGTGATGGCATGTCTTGTTTAAGGAGTCTTATTGCCTGAGGACAGAAGCTCCTCCTGAGCCTCTCTCTTCTGATCATAACATTCCTGAAGCGTCTACCTGCTTTCAGCCGTTCTAACAAACTGTTACAAGGGAGAGATAAACGTCCTGCAGAGATGTTCCAGCACCCAGGTCACTCTCTGTAGTCCCTTAATGTCCTGTACAGAGCTGTTTCCAAACCAGGAGATGGCGTTCTGAATGAGGGCTTTTAAAAGATGACCTTGTGTCTCTAGAAGACAAATACAAAATGCAATTCAGTGAGACATCAGGTAACTTTTTTTCTGCAAGAAGGCATTAACTTGCATGGTGACTAATGTTTCGTTAGTTTGTTACACATCAGCAGGACATCAGAAATGTTCAGAGCTTGGATTTCACCAGAGCCAAGCAAGAATGGGTCTGAATGAACTCAACTGAAAAAATTGGAATTGGAATTAGAATGGCATGCCGCTGGAGGAAAATGGAATTAACCAGGATGTCAGGAAACAGAACTGAATTATTTAAAATTCCACAAAATTCCTCTTACTAACATACTTGAATATTAAGGATCACATTCATGACAAAAACATTCAATATTAAGAATCACATTCACGACAAAAACATTCAATATTAAGAATCACGTTAATGACAGAGGAGGTTTGTTTCTCAAATTACTTTTAGTTCTTTATTAAGAAACATATTAATCTTTTTATGAATTTCATTTCATCACTCTGCACATCACTGTCCATAACAACGTTTTCCTTCATTTTGATTAAAACAGCACTACCCAGAATCCCACGCAAGGTGAAGTTTGATCATTTAGGAGGATAAAGGAAGACCAGTTAGGGACAATGTTGAAGGTGTGAGATTTTTGATTGAGTTTGGATTGCTTTTGTGGGTTCTGATTTGTGTATGAACTCTGGGCTGCAATATTCACACTGAAATTTGGAATCCTTATAAAACTGACAAAGGCAGAGAAATCAGCATCAGAGGAGGTACTAAGTTGCCTAAACCTGCCGTGACATTCTGATGAGTCTTATCCTCTCCAAAACTGGAAGGAAAACCAGAACTGGTTCCTTTTCCCCACAGACTGGTAAGAATATACTGGTATAAACCATATACTTAAATACATATAATGGCACCACACTGGTTACCTACTGCTGCCTTTATATGTCACTCGGCATTCATTCATTGTTTAATTAAAACTCTCCGATTAATTTCATTTATATTTCCTCTGTTGTTTTTCATACATCACTTGGTATCCTAATTTGACCTCTTCAGTCGCTCAACGTTAAACAGCACCTCAGCTTGGTGATAAGCATTTAATTAAGCGCATGCTGCTAAACCTGCGTCCCGTGCTCAGTGTGTAGGGAATATAGGGGCACTGTTTAGGGACCCTGTGGAATGGAATGCAGCTTTTGTGTTTATTGCGTAACACATTCACACATTCATGAGGGGCTTTTTGGCTCTCAGATGTGCCGGGAGCACAGAAACACTAAAATGTGCAGTGTAGGTACAATCAGTATAGGTATAAACACAGAAATGTTCTAAGTTACACAGATGATCTGTGCAATCGTCGTAACTCCCATTTCTCCAAACAAGAAGCATGTCTCAAACGATAAATGGACATATCTCAACCCCAATGTAGTGAAAAGAACAGAAATGTGGTTGACTTTCACCTCTACTTTATGGCTACTCTTCCTCACTGGGGCATTTCTCTACCTGATCTGTACAGCACATACACTTCTCAGAAAAGGGTTCCTCAGTGGCTCTTGTCTTAGATGCATGGCTCTAGGAAAATGTATTCCTAATGGAACCAAAAGTGCTTCTTGTCACCTTTAACATCGCTCCAAAGAACCCTTTCTGGCACTTTCATTTTATTGAGTGTACATAATGTTTAAAACCCTTGATGGGGATTTTGCAAGGCGCATGTTGGCTAGAATAAACCCTAATCCATTTTTCTTGAACATGAAGTAAGTGATAATGTGTGTATGTGTGCATGTGTGTGTTAAATTGTTCAGTGAAATTAATAGTTGTTTTTTAGGCAATACATTGTGTTTTAGATCTCAGCGGCTACTTATGCAGTGACAGGGATTTTGTGTTACAATTTCTCAAGCCCCTTTAGCCTATTTTGAGTTCTCCCAGACAGTGAATAAGCTGAGTGTGTTGACTGCTGTAATCGGCTCTATTGTCCTACAGGCGGTATAGGCCATGATCACGCTGCACCAGTTAATTTTTCTTCTTTGGCCGCTAGGGGGCATCAATCTAGTCAGGGTTTAATTTTGGTTTAAGTTTTCCATACAATAATGGTAGGTTTGAGAGTAGAGGACTATGCTCCACAGAATGCATCACATAGGCCTACAGCTTTGCTGTTGGAGATTTCAAACACAACAGTGTCTCTGCTTGGCTGGGAAAAGTCCATCCATCCATCCATCTTCTCCCCCTTTGTCCCGCACTCGAAGTCAGGGGGGAGGCTGGAGCCTATCTCAGCTACAGTGGGTGAAGGCGGGGTACACCCTGGACAGTCGGAAAGGGACCACTGATGAACAACTAGAGGGCCACTTTACTGTCCACACTATTGGACACATTTAACCTGCTGGACCACCTTAAAGATTTTAGATTATTGATGATGGTTCATCGGATACTGCACAGTTTGCGTTAGTCATCCTCCGGTCCTTCGGGGGTCAGTTTCTTACCACAGGACACTGTTGTCTGGATATTTTTGGTTGGTGGTCTATTCCTAGTCCAGTGCTTGGTTACAGTTCCATGGTGTGACAGTGTCAAAGAGCTGACGTAGCTCTCTAAAGCTTATTGGCTAATGTTTGCATTCTGAGCTAGTCTGCTATAATGTGAACAATGTAGGCACGTCACATTCTCATTAAGAGTCTGATCTCACCTAAACGTCTGATCCTAGAACCGCCCCTTGCTCCTAGTATGTCAGTGTCACTGCTGGGCTGAGGATGATCTACTACCCAAATAACACCTGCTCACTGGTGGTCCTGTGGGACCACTGATGAAGAGGGTAAAATAGGACTAATAAATGATGCAGAGAAACAGATGGACTACAGTCTGGAACAGCAAACTCCAAAGTGCTGTTCCAGACTGTAGTCTTGGGACACACTTGTTTGGACACACTTGTTTTTCAGAGTTTGGGTGTTGGGACACACTTGTTTTTCAGAGTTTGGGTGTCCCTTACTTCTAGTAAAGGGCAATCTTAAAGCTCCAGCATACCAAAACATTTTGGTCAATGCCATTTGGTCAACAGTTTGGGGAAGAACCTTTTCTATTCTGGTTAGGCATCTCAAGACTTTAGTCTGCATAATATACAGTATATTGTCTGTATAATATATATATATATATTGTGTGTGTGGCAAATACATGGCAAATAATTTACTAGCAGGTGTAGTAGAGTAATAGAAATCCAACAGTCATGACATGCATGCTGTTGATTCTGTGTAACTGAATCACTAATTGAAAGGGGCGTGTCCAAAATAATAGCAGTGTGGAGTTCAATTAATGAGGTCATTCATTCTTTGGAAAACAGGTGCCAATTATTGCCCTTATTTAAGGAAGGAAGACAGTAAATGTTGTACATGCTGGTTATAGTGCATTTCTCTCTGAAATTCTTAGGGAAATGGGTCTCTCCAGACATTGTTCAGAAGAACAGCGTGCATTGACTAAAAAGTTGATTGGAGAGGGGAAAACATATAAAGGAGAGCAGAAAATGATAGGCTGCTCAGCTAAAATGATCGCAAATTCTTTAAAATGGCAACCAAAACCTGAAAGACGCGGAAGAAAGCGAAAAACTACCATCTGAATGTATTGAAGAAAAGCCAAAATGGCAAAGACTCAGCCAACAATCAGCTCCAGGAAGATCAAAGAAAGTCTAAAGTTACCTGTGAGTACTGTTACAATTAGAAGACACCTATGTGAAGCCAAGCTATCGGCAAGAAGCCCCCGCAAAGTCCCTCTGTTGAAAAAAGACGTGCTGAAGAGGTTCCAATTTGCCAAAGAGCACACTGACTGGCTTAAAGAGAAATGGCGCAACATTTTGTGGACTGAAGAAAGTAAGATTGTTCTTTTTGGGTCTAGTGGCCAGAGACAGTTTGTCAGACGTCCCCCCCCCAAACACTGAATTCAAGCTACAGTACACTGTGAAGACGGTGAAGCATGGTGGCGCAAGCATCATGATATGGGGATGTTTCTCATACTACGGTGTCGGGTCTATTTATTGCATACCAGGGATCATGGATCAGTTTGAATACATCAGAATACTTGAAGAGGTCATGTTGCCTTATGCTGAAGTGGAAATGCCCTTGAAAAGGGTGTTCCAACAAGACAATGACCCCAAACACACCAGTAAACCAGCAACATCTTGGTTCCAGACCAACAAGGTTGACGTTACGGAGTGGCCAGCCCAATCCCCGGACCTTAATCCAATAGAAAACTTGTGGGGTGACATCAAAAATGCAGTTTCTGAGGCAAAACCAAGAAATACAGAAGAACTGTGGAATGTAGTCCAATCATCCTGGGCTGGAATACCTGTTCACAGGGGCCAGAAGTTGGTCGACTCCATGCAACACAGATGTACAGCAGTTCTCAGAAACAGTGGTTATACAACTTAGTATTAGTTTAGTGATTCAAAGGAAAGCACAACTGTACATATACATATATATATCTATATGTAGAGTGACATACATATATATATATATATATATGGAGAATGAAGTGGCTCATCTGTGTTTACTTGACCGTGTAATCAGGGAATTGAGTGATTGTTGCCCACAGAAAACTAACACATTTCTTTAAGACATTCCACAGTAATGGTACATTACTGTGTTGCTGGTTAATGTGTGTACACCTGTTTTCATTATTTTGGTATGTGCGTGTGGGTTTGGAATTGGAGTGTAAAACACAAGTTACTGCTTTTTAGTCCATTTACTCCACTTCTCTTCACTTCCAGCAACAAGCAGTGTAGATTTTTACGCGTTTTTATCTTCGCTTTCTGCTGCGTGGCGCTACCACAGTGTTTTAAACTAAAATAGGCTCACGAGCAACACAGATCAACACACTGCAAACTAACACGGTGAGCGCAAGACTCATGCAATTGATAGATCTTATGCTGCACATGATTAATCTCATGCTTACTCTTTATCAGCAGTGTTTTCAACAACAAATCGCTAGGATACATGTTCTAGTAGAGCAGCCAAATACAAAGGAGCTGCTTTGAAGAACCCAGTTCTATCTCAAATCCCAAACCTGTGCTCAGTGTCAGCACATAACATAGGAAACATCAGCTCTCAGTGTAGGCCCATTTCATCTGCTCCTCTTACTTACTCCGTACTAACAGCTTTACATTCTCTACCTTCACGGACTAAAAGAGAATTAAAATGAGATACCTCTTCCCATCCTATTTTTAGCAGTAGTATTAAAGTGTTAGAGTCTTAGTATTAGACTTCCTTACGAATAATGACGTGAATAACTTGAATTATCATCTCCTTCATTATCTACTTATGGTAGGATTGCTGCTGTTGTTATATGAATGTAATACATGATTATTAATGTAATAATGTCATAAATCATAATTCTTTTTTAGGGAACTAGTGGTTAGATTATCAAAAAAATGGCCTTTCAAAGAACAGCAATCAATAATATTTAAAACTGTCCATTTGTTAGGCCTATATGAACTTTGCTGCCATACCACGAGTTATGATCTCCTTAATTATATACTTGTGGTATAGAATGTGATTATTGCTGTTGTTATATTAATGTGACACATGATCATTCAGTGTAATAATACGTTATAATGTTATAAATGATCATTATTATTTAGGTAACTAGGGGTTCAATTTCAAAATAACAGCAATAAAAAAAAATTAAAACTGTCAATTTGTTAGGCCTACTTCATGAACTTGCTGTCATACCAGAGAAAGTGTAATGAAATTATAGGCCCACATAACAAAATACATTTACAGCATATGATCGCATCACTTATGGTAATTGTTCAGCAATCAGGACCCAAAAGAAAAAAAAACACAAAAGCAATCAAGCTCCTTATTCTTCTGACCACCAACCAGCTAGCATTTAAGGCATCCACAACCTTTCCAGGTCTATATTGCAGCAAGGGTGAAGACAGAGAAAAGCTTTTTGTTGTTGATGACTCCGCACTTTAAAAATGTAAGCGCACGCAAGTGAAGCCGTTCGAACTGTCCTGAGGGACACCTTGTGATTATATCAAGATAAAACACAAGATCCACCATTGACAGAATGCTAAAGAGTAGGTCAAAGTTAATGGAGAGAGCAAAAGCGTGTGAGCACCACAATCTTATGAACAGCGTGGTGCCCTTAATAGAGACAACACATCATTGTAGCAAATGACAAATTTATTTTTGTTTATCCGTAGAACACAGTAACTCTATTGTAATACGATGTATGAAATACTCCTGGCTGTACACTCTGAGAATATTCTCACATGATAATCTGTAACAAGGGAGTCATACATAAAATCATATGCTTCCCTCTCAGAACTAACAGTACTCTATGTGCTCCCAGAAAGATATATCACTGCTTGATAGCCGTGTCGTTGTCAATCACTTCTTTTTAAACGGCACAAAATGTTCGACATCACTTTCGGTCTCTTATCCTGGAGGACTGATTGGACGACTCTGCAGGAACTGAATAAGGTCTATTCTCCATTGTTTTTTTGACACAGTGCCCCATACACTGCTTAAGCGATTGCATCACACTGCCCTCATTAAGTTAAACCACAACTGTGTTCTTTCCTTTAGCCCAACGCATTGTTTCTCAGTGGCTACTGAGACCGAGAGTGGATATTCGTTAAGAGAGGCGTTTTAACAATCCTTGTAATCAGTGTTTGTATACTGGACCACAAAGAATGCATGAATGTGTAGATGGTGTCAAGGTCCATCTGAGACATGCTGTGTTTGGACAGCTGTGCTGGGGGGTGTCATACGGTGTGAGAGTCAGGCATTCCCTATTGAGTACATATCACAGTTATCTGTGGCCTTACTCGTAGAAAACTCGATGCAGTCACTTCTGAGCGCTTACAGGCCACACGATATTTTCGTATCATTTATATTTTGTTTTTCTGCAATAATTAATGTCATTTAAAGCAGTTAATAGCTAATCAGATTATATGTACCTAGCATCTTGGCAGCAGAATAAATGGAACTCTTCCAGGTATTAACAACCAGCTAAAGGTGAAATGAGGCCTATATCTTTAAAGCAGATTTTACACCGATTCCAACTGACCTCCTTTTGAAATGTGTAGTACTCAACCAATAATGTAACGATAACACACAATTTTGAGTATTTTCCTTTTTTATTGGCACATATTGAGGCTGTTCTTATTATAATACATATATTATAAAGGACACTCTACAGGGAGGGCCAGTTTCCAGCACAATTTGGTGATTTCCCGCCACATAATCTTGGATCTTTGTTTTTTGTATTTAGTTCATTTGTTAAGAAGGAGTACATACCATATTGAGGGTAAGAAACTAACACTTGAGGAACTGTGTTAGCTATTCTCAGAAACAGCATTATGGCATGAGCAGATCTGACTCTGTCTCAGCACCTGGAGCTAAAGGCTAATACAACACAGTTGGTGCAAAAATATATGCAGTCAACGCCAATAAAATACAAATGACTCCAGTGTTTTCTCATCTGAGGGAATTCAGTGCACCTTAGTACTAAAACTAAACTAATTCTGTTAGTTATATTAATATTAAACAACTGAATAATAATACATTTTATTGACTTAAAGTAGAAGAAGCGAACATTATAAAGTGCTCCAATCTTCCTGCAATTACAGCTACAAGAAAATAGTTAATTATTGCACTAATCTATTAACACGTGTACTTTCGTCAGAACAGTAGCATCTCCATTTATTCACAGTTTATTTGCATAGACATTTTTCTCGTCCTTTATAAAAATCTAATAGCTCGATGACCAGATGTGATCACAGGTCTCAGGTACTGTGTTTAGCTCTTTTGTTGAACAGGTATACATACAGTACTGCTGAAAGAAAAGTAACATGGCTTTGACCTGAGCCGTTCTCAGAAACGTAATTCTGCCATAAGCAGATCTGAATCTCAACACTCTGGAACACTGGATTAACTCAACACAGTTGCTTTAATAATACAGGTAATAAATGTCATTAAAATATAGCTAATGAGTGGCATCCGACAGAAATTCAGCATTTAATGTCCATATTGAACTTAGACCGTGGACTCCATGTGTGCGTGTAGAGCGGCTTCCGGCTCCTGCTGGACGTTCCAGCTGACGGCGTGTCGTTGAGGAGTGCTCTGGCTGGAGGAATCCTCCGTGTCCACCAGTGCCTCTGTCTCTGATTCACATTTCCAGTTTGTGTCACAGCAGAGCTTTGGGGCGCACTGGCTAAAGCAGGGAAGGTCGCACTCGGAGATGCGGGACTCCACAGTCTCAGAGGAGAACTCTGGTTGGACTGTGGTGGCGTGGATTCCTTCGTCATGGAAGAAGTTTTTGATGCGTTTGGCGATGTCCATGTAGGAGGCCGGGTCGTGGCACTTAACGTGCGCCGTGGCGATGATCCGGCTGCCGGCCAGCTGCCAGATGTGCAGTTCGTGGACGGCCAGAACCCCCTCCAGGCTCCTCAGCTTACCGTTCAGCCTCTGCGTGTCGATCTGCTTGGGCACGGTCTGCAGGAGGATGAAAGCTGACTCTTTCAAGAGAGGGAACGTGGTGTAGAGCAAGATGACCACCATTATCACACACAATGTGGGGTCCAGGTACAGCACCCAGCAGGGTCCAGCTGTCGAGCCAATGCCTGTAGTGCCATTGGACGAGCCCACCGTTTCTGAATGCGTGTGCTGGTGGTCTGAGCAGTGGCTCTTGTAGCAGGGATTAATACAAGTCTCCTCCCCGTGGCACGGCCTCCACACAAACGTGAAGATCAGAGCGTTGACCACTACGATGACCGAGCCGAGGGCATCACCCAACACGTGCAGGAAGACCCCGCGCATGTTCAGCTGGGCGGCCGACTCCGAACCGTGCTCCAGCTGCTCCGGTGCGACGTCGCCATTCATCTGGACTTCCAGTTTATGGCTTAGGATAATGTCTGAAAAATGCCAGAAGAGTGTCATTTAAAAAGAAATTTAAAACAACATTCACATGAAAACATAAAGCAACTCAATAGCCCACTAAACCTTTTTTTTTTTTTGATTATTTAACTCATCCATTTACAGGACTTCCACTAAAGAGCTTGGAAGTAATGTGTCCTCTAACCCATTACATGACCATAATATATCCACTCTGCACTGAGTAACTACATGTAGTCTTATCATTCAGTAGACATTTTACGTACTGAATCCCTCTGTATTAGTGAGTAACTACATGGAGCCTTGTTATGTTACTTTTTGAATCCACTCTAACTACACATAGGCTTGTCATTCAGTATATATATATATATATCTTACTAACCACATCATTTTTGTATATGGCACAGTGTACTTAGTACTTTTTAGAGTATTTCTGAGTAGTTTCAAAGTTCTATTTTTTTCACGTTATATTACCGTGCTTGTCTTCACACATATTGTTCTTGTCTTTGTGTCTCTGTGTGACTGTACAGCCGAAGCATAAACAGTTTCCTCCTTGATTTTCGTACTCTGATTTTTTTATTCATTCAAACAATAACAAAATCTTAAGTGCGCCAGATTTATCTGGTCACCCTAAAAAGCACCTGATTCAATCTGGAGAGCGTGCTCAGCTGCATGACCGCAGTTGCTTTTCACCATGAGGTTGTGTGCCTCCTCTTGAGTTTTCGTCCTTGCTGATTTATCAGACTTCTCGTAGTTTTTGTGAGAGTGTCCCCCGTGGGAGTGTCCCCCGTGGGAGTGTCCGTGCCCCCCGGCTCCGGCGTGTCCGTGGAACAAGAAGAGCCCCAGGAGGTTGATGAGGAGCCCGGCCACGCCGACCCACACCACGACCCGTGGGTTCTCTATCTCGTGGGGGTCCGCGTAGCGCTCCACGGCCTCTAGCATGATGGTGAAGCAGAGAGCCGTGAGGAACACGGCGTTGACCAGGGCGCCCATGACCTCGGCCCGGATCCAGCCGAACGTGTTTTTGCTTGTGGCCTGGGTCCTCTCGGCGAAGCGCACGGCCACCAGCGCCACGAGCAGGGCGATCACATCGGACAGCATGTGGAAGGAGTCGGACAGCATCGCCAGGGACGCGGTCACCCTGCTCACCACCAGCTCCACCACGAAGAAGCCGAAAGTCAGGCACAGCATGCACACCAGGCGTACATGCTTCTGACCCAGACCCATCTTTCCACCTGACCGAGCAGTGCCAAACCAACAGAAAGTTTAGGACCAACTCCAGGTCGATCTTACATGTTCAGCTCTCCAGCGCTCGGCTGTAAAAACAGCGCCGGACGCGCTGTCGCCACGGGCAACGGCGCAAGAATGCAGATTCAAACAACGTCCGAGAACCAGGCAGGACCAACTGCATCGCGTTTTGCACCGCCAGCAGAAAGAAGAGACCCTCTCCTAAACTCTTCTCCAGCTTTTAAAGAGACTTTGCACTTTGCCGGCTAACTTTGCACTCGCTCTGGGGCAGACCACGCCCCCGCCCGGCTCCCATTGGACACAGCCCCCCTTCACTCCTCTACGTCCTCTCAGAACATAGACCCATTTTTTTTTTACATCAATGCATTTCTCTAGCCCTCCTATTGTGTTCCGGTCAAATCTGGCCGATTTTCGAAATTTCTCTCTTGCAAATGCAGTTAATTTAATCGGTTTGTTCTAAAATTCCATGACTTGGTTTACACAAGGCACTGGAATGCATAACATTTTTTTATTATATTTTATGTGTTTTATTGAACTTATGAACTCTCATCGTGTTCCCGGTCAAAAATGACCGGTCATTAGAAATTAATTAATAAGAGTTTAAGAACATTCCCACACTGCACCATGCTGGTGCCTCTGAGCATACTCACATATAAACACACACACCCCTTATGTCCCCTTTCCCCCATGGGAACCTCTCCAATTCAGTTTTTACTTCACTTTGTATACCATAGCAACCACCTAAAAATTCCCTAGCAACCACCTTATCTACCATAGCAACTGTATAGAAACTACTTAGCAACCACCTCCTACACCACAGCAACCACCTAGAAAAACCTTAGCAATCACATTGTATCCCATGGCAACCACATAGAAACTCCTTAACCACAACCTCCTACACACAGCAACTGCCTAAAAACTACTTAGCCACCACCTTTTATACCTTAGCAACCACAAAAAAGTTTTGTCTTTACTAAATAAATCATACCGCTCATGTTTGACCCGGGAACACGTGCCACCTTTAAGAAAATTTAAATGGTTTAAAAACAGCATGGTAAACATTGAAATTAGGTTCTCTGTGATAAACAGTACAAAATGTTTCATCTTAGTATGTGTTACAGTCAAAATA
>JBBIGA010000001.1:43428818-43478298 GCA_037576975.1 Alestes dentex | reverse complement strand
TAGTTAAGCCTAAATGAACACAAAAGGAGGGATAGAGACTTGATTAAACTTGGTCTTTGGTCTTTACAAACATGTAACACCCTCTACCCCGAAAACATCCACACTTGTGTGAACTATTTGCACTAAAAATGGTTCAGGATGCAAAAGTCTCCATGAACAAGCAAAAGTGCTATCTTTCAGTTTCGTCAGTGTAACGGAGAGATGTGACACAAATCCACTGACTCATTTGAATCATGTCAATTCAGCACATAACATTTTAGTGTAGTGTTTGCTTTTAATATTGTCGTAGTTGTTATTGTGATTATTATTATTATTAGTAGTAGTAGTAGTAGTAGTAGCAGCTGCTGCAGCAACAACAACTCCATTAAAAAATAATAACAATAACAATAATAATCATCATCATCATCTTTATTATTATTAGTAGTAGTAGTAATTGTAGAAGAAACAGCAGAAGCAGCAGCAGCAGCAACAACAACAACAACAACAACAACAACAACAACAACAACAACAACATCAATAATCATAATAATAATAATAATTATTATTATTATAATATTATTATTAGTAGTAGTAGTAGAAGTAGTAGTAGTAGTGGCAGCAACAATAAAAAACAACAATAATAACAACAACAATTATTATTATCATTGTTCTTGTTGTTAATATTATTATTATTGTTATTATTATTATTATATTATTATTAATAATAACAACAACAACAACAACAATAATAATAATGACAACAATAATAATAATATACTGTTGTCATATTTTAACATAAGATAATTCCGCATGTCTCTAATTTGAAAAACCTGAAACAGTACAAAGTTTATTGTCATGACCTACGCATTATGGGCTGTGTAGCTTCATGTATAATGACAGAGAGTGAGTCAGCTCCTCAGCCCTGTCTCTGATGAGCCCCTGTTAGTGATGAGAGGGGCGCTGGGCGCAGGATGCTGCTCTGAGTGCGGGTCTATTGTCTGCAGCCCTGCAGGGTGTGGACCGGAGAGGTGCGGAGCAGTGCTGGTGATGTTGGGGATGAGTCGAGTGTGCAGTAGTCGTGTGTGCTGTGGAGTTTAAGGTGATGCTCGTTCTGAGGATAAACGTTTGCATGGCGGACAGGGCGGTTTCGGAGTACGTGGGAAGTTGCTCGGTTTTTTCTCTTACGGAGCATCCTTCGTGTTTTTATAGCCCTCGTCTGATGCCTCCGCCCTGTTAGAGGCGTTGTTTTCTGTCTTTTTTTTGGGTGTGATCTGATTTTGCACGATGTCAAAGAGGAACAGTGTGGTGCTGATGAGACCCAGGTCCATGTCGCTGGGTAAGAAATCCGAAGCGGTCAAGGTGGTGGTGCGGTGCCGCCCTGTAAACAAGAAAGAGGAGGCGATGAGTCACGAGAGGATCGTGGAGGTGAACGTGAAACTGGGACAGGTGAGCATACACAACCCCAGGGCGCCCGGGGCTCTGGTGAAAAGCTTCACGTTTGATGCTGTCTACGACGAGGCTTCCAAACAGAGTGACCTGTATGATTACTCCTGCAAACCCCTGATTGAGTCAGTCTTACTGGGCTTCAATGGAACTATATTTGCCTATGGCCAGACTGGCACCGGGAAAACATACACCATGCAGGGTCTGCCCACAGACCCCGAGAAACGAGGGGTCATTCCGAACTCCTTCCAGCACATTTTCACCCACATATCCAGATCTCAGAATCAGCAGTACCTGGTGAGGGTGTCTTATCTGGAGATATACCAGGACGAAATACGGGACCTCCTCTGCAAGGACAACAGTAAGAAGCTGGAGCTGAAGGAGAACCCTGAGCTTGGGGTCTACGTCAAAGACCTCTCGTCAGTGGTAACGAAGAACGTCAAAGAAATCGAGCATGTGATGAACCTGGGGAACCAGTCCAGGTCAGTGGGATTCACCAAAATGAACGAGCACAGTTCACGGTCACACGCTGTTTTTGTCGTCACCATTGAGTGCAGTGAGATGGGCACTGATGGGGAGGAACACATTCGCGTGGGGAAGCTGAACATGGTGGACCTGGCGGGCAGCGAACGCCAAAGCAAGACGGGCGCCCAGGGCCTGAGGTTCAAGGAGGCCGCTAAAATCAACCTGTCCCTGTGCGCTCTCGGGAACGTCATATCAGCGCTGGTGGATGGGAAGAACTCACACATTCCATACAGGGACTCCAAACTCACACGCCTGTTGCAGGACTCTCTGGGAGGGAACTCCAAAACGGTCATGGTGGCGGCGATAGGACCCACCTCGTGCCACTACGAGGAGACCCTCACCACACTGAGGTTTGCAAACAGAGCAAAGAACATCAGAAACAGGCCGAAGATCAACGAGGACCCCAAAGATGCACTGCTTCGCGAATTCCAAGAAGAGATAGCCCGCCTAAAGGCCCAGCTAGAGGAACGAGGGATGCTGGCGAAGGAAAGGAGGAGGCGGAGGAATAGCATGAGGATGAAGAGGAGCATGAGCAGCGGGGAGGTGGAGACACCTAGGAACCGAGAGGTGGACGTTGTTGAGATGGTACAGGAGGAGAGTGCTGAGGAACACTGGTGGAAGCAGCAGGTGGGGCAGATGGCCAAGAATGCTGCCAATTACAGCCCGGAGGTGAGGAGGAAATTAGGCATGGTGGATGAGAAAGCAAAGACCATGGAGGAATTACTGAAGGAGCAGCAGACTATAGAAATGATCATTGAAAAATACAAGGTTAGAGCTCATGCACATTTAAGCATTCTTCTCAAGAACTAAATCACATAATGACCTGGATCCTGTTTGCCGTGGTTGTCTTTTTTAGGCCTTGGAAAGTAAGCTGCTGACTGGAGGAAAGAACATCATCGACCACACCAATGAGCAGCAGAGAATGTTGGAGCTGAAGAGGCAGGAGATTGCCGAGCAGGTAATAAATGGGAATTTGCATTTAGCCACAGTGCTCTGCTGATGCAAAGTCATCTCAATAACCACACGTGTGTGTGTGAATGTGTGTGTCATAGGAGAGGCAGGAGAGGGAGATGCAGCAGCTGATGTTCGAGCAAGATGAAGAAACAGTGGAACTTAAAGAGACTTTCTCCACTCTACAACAAGAGGTTGAGCTCAAGACCAAAAAACTTAAAAAGGTGAAATAGACCTGAAGCCAAACCTTCAGATCATCCACATTAAAGCAAAACCAAGCTTCTGAATAGAATGGGAACATAATTAAAGAAGATTAAGACCAGTTTATCGAAAATATCTGCATAATGAAACCATTAAGGTGTAAACAGAGTCATTCATCATCATTAAGGTGTAAACAGAGTCATTCATCATCAACAAAGTGGTGTGACGCAGATACTTTGTTCTAGAGAACCTTCACATTTGGTTAGTGTTGTTGATAGGAACCAGACATCTGATGCACTTAAGATCTCTAAAAGTTCTCTCACAGAAAGTTGGCACATGAAATGGTTACAAATACGTCACCTGACGCCTGAAACACTGTTTGACAAAAGTAATGAGATAGGCTTTTGGCCTTAAACTTTTAAAAATCCAAAGCAGAGGGATACGTGCAGTGTGTGAGGCAAAATAGTTCCAAAAGAAGATTTTCACCTGTTTTATCATTATCAACATTGAATGAAAAATGAAAAAAAAAAAAGCAAAAACAAGGCACATGTGGGTTCACTGGTTGTTTTGGTTAGTACATCATGACATTTGCATTGTAGAAACTGTGTCCTCTGGGTTCTACCACCATGTGATGATACATTTCTCTGCCATGAGCCATTTCACATCAAACCAAAAACTTTAACATTTAAGTTAGTACAACAAGGAAGCCATATACTATAAGTGTTGCAACTAAATGTAAATAAAATACAAATCCAGCATAACAGCAACAGTACCTTATATATGCTGAATGACATAATTGGTACATGATAATTGTTACATGATTGCTAATTATTATTTGTTGCTCATTACACAGCTGTATAGCAAACTGCAGTTGGTGAGAGCGGAGATGGGAGACATCACTGACGAACACGTGACAACAAGACAGGAACTGGAGCAGACACTGAATGAGCTGACAAGAGAGATGAAATTCAAGTATTTCTTTCCACCACAATTACCTTCTACAAAAGATACATACCACGAACCTAATTCATACTCAAATGATCAAAACCCATCTTACTAAGAACACTTGTTATTTGTTGGTCTTTTTTTTTTTTTTTTTGATTGCGATTCATTTGTTGTTGTTGTTTTTTTTTTTTTTGGCGGCAGAAATCTCATCATCGACAATTTTATTCCTCCTGAGGAGAAAAACAAGATCATAAACCGCCTCCATTATGACAGTGAGGAGGACCAGTGGAAAGTCTTATCCCTTCTCCCCTCCGAGAAGTGAGTCTAACATTTTATTCCGCACTCAACACTTCCATCAAACAATTCATAACTGATTGAGAAATAAATTCGTATTACTCTCCAGCAACTCTCCCCACGTCAGACGAAGGCCAACTTCGGTAGCAGGATACAAGAGGCCCATCAGCCAACACGCACAGGTTGCTGTGGCAACAGGAGCTCCTTCTAGATACAAGGTTGGTTCACAGTGACCGCATTATCATTCTCCTCCGGGGCAGAACATTTAGTGGAATTATTTACTGCAAATAATTGTGAAGTCGTTTGCTGCACCGTAATTCTTCATTTTGTTCACATTACCTACAACAAAGGATGTGAATCGATTGTCTCAAAATCTAAGTGGAACAGGACTTGTATGTTGCGTTATCAAATGCTTATGTAGTGTCAGAATTTGCAGTGTGAAGAACCATTCATGGGGCTACTAGATTTTGGTACCACACAGGCAGAGAACATCATGCTTTTGGAGCTGGATATGACACCACCAGTCATGGTCCCCTTGGACTTAGAAGGAGCAGAGATGAGAACGCGTGACTTCCTCCGCGACTTTGGACACCACAGGAGAAGGTCAACAGCATCTCGTGTCATGCGAGCCAGATCGTGGTGAGTGCCTCATATGCCAAAATACACTGCTAGTGGCAGCACTGAGGTACCCTTCAGCGAGGTACCCTCCCCACACACTGCATGGACGCAGTGTTCCTGGCTTCACTGGGCGAATGGGTTAAACGCAGAGAAAGAATTTCAGGCTGTTCACACTGTGTGCTGAGGTTTGTTCGCGTAGGACAAATCTACACTTTACTCTCCAGCCTTTCTGCCTTGATAGTAGAAGGAATTTTTGCCCCCCTCTGTGAGGTTTTACATGAATTCAGGCAAAAAAGGCATTGGTCTTTTTTTCAAGATTCAAGATTCTTTATTTGTCACATGCATAGTCATACAAGTACAACACACAGTGAAATGTATCCTGAACCGCTCCTTTTTGACAAACATTATAAACAATTAAAAAAAAAAAAAAAAGTAGATTTTACATGTCAGATACTGATGTTGGATGGTTAGCTCAGGATCGCAAATGTCACTTCAGCTCATGCCAAAGTGATGGAGCGGCACTTCTCCACAGCCTGATGCTTTACACTCCGCTAGCCGACTCTTGGAACTGGTGAAGGTGGACTTAGGTTCGTGTGTGGCTGCCCATTCTACTGGCAATCCTTTTTATGGATATTATTCAACTGTGTGTTTGAAGGTCCGTGTCAGCAAGGGGTACACTTTAAAATGGCTGAATTAGGAGGTTTCGCATGCCTTTAGACAAACACTGTATCTTCTAGTAGCAAAGAAAAAGCCTGCCATTGTCATAATACACTGCCTCTCTTGCCACACTATTCCTTTTTTGATAGTTTTATGTTGACCATGTTTAGGTACTTGAACCTTGGTCTTTTTTTTTTAGGTATCAAGGACCAAGTGTACCCACTTCTCCATCAACCAGCTCTATGGCCTCTGGATCTCAGTGCCCACCTCCTGCCATGGGGGCGTGCGCTGCCATGCTCCAACCATGACGTATTTTAAATGTGGTGGTTTTTGCTATGCCATACATGCAAAGCTTTATCAAAAGACTTGTTTGCACTGTACTTTTCTGTGAGCTTTATCTGCAAGATCATTCAGTTTTTACTTCTGCACACTGATTTTGTGTCAAAGCACAGTTTCCATCAACTTCTCAAAGCACAGTTTTCTCCGTTTCGACCTGAAGCTTTGATCTGTTCTGTATAATCCTGTGATGTCATTCATGAATAAAATCTATGGCAAGGATGAATGTTCATATTGCATGACAAAACAGTGGTCTGCAGTCTGATTAATTGAAATGGCATTCAGCCTGATAAAATCGCTGATGACTGGAGTTTCAGCTCACTTTTGGCAGAACCGATCGTGAAGGGTTCACTCAGTCGCAAGGCCATGTTCTTATTTTTTAACCTTACTGGCCCCTAGTGGAGAGAATCACCACACAACCGGGCAGTGTTATTAAAACAGTGAACTCAATGACACTAGTGGAAGACTGGCACCCAAGGAAAACAAAACTCTTGTTATCGTTCAGTTTGCAAGTTACCAGTGTGTACTAAGAGACTAACAGACATGCCCATTTTTTGATCTAAAATGAAACTGGTGGCAGGTTTCACACAATGCACAACCACTATCACTGATCCTGGTGCTCAAAGGGGAATTTCCACCAGTTTTTCAAAATTTGCATTATCCAAGTCAGTTTGATGATAAGAGATATACAGTAGTACAATACTGACATACTTTTTAGAGTGTACATATATAACATTAAATATTAAATATAGTATATAAATATGATTATTACTATTATTGTGTATATATATGTTTATTATTTTATAAAATAAATTAGTTAATGGAAGAGGTACCAGCGGGACGTTGTAAGGTGCAAAAATGGTACACAACTCAAAATTATTTTGGGATTGAACACTATTATCAAAATATAAAAACTCACAAGATGTGTGGGTTCACAGATCATTTTGGATATTAAATAAAATCTTTATAATTGAATTACAGACACTGTTGTAAATGTAAGTTTCTCTGGAATTAACCATTTCACCTGCTATTCCTCTGAAAACCGTAACAATTAAAATTATAGAGACTGAACAGAGAAAGAGCATCAACACAAGCAATTCTGAGTTAAAAATAAAAAAATTAAAAAAAAAACTGCTGGAGCACGAGACAGCTAAGTGAGACCTCTTTAATCTTCAGTATGACATCTTATTTTATTAACCTTTACAATGAAACTAATGTTTTAGTCTCTATAAAGTCTTGTAAACACAGTATACACAGTAAACAGTGTAAACACAGTGTGTACACACAATAAACACTGTAAACAGTGTAAACACAGAAAACGATGTAAACACAGTAAACCGAGTAAACACAGTAAACAAAGAGTGTGAGTCTGTACAGTAAGGTGACGTCTCGTCGAGTGTCACGTGACCCGCCACTTACAGTAAAACACCCAATATGGCAGAGCTGGTGGGTCTGGCAGGATAAACTAAAGGCAACATTTTTACCATTTTAACAGTCTCACAACTCGCATCTCGTCCCCTGGCAGCAACAATGAGGGAGAGGCAAACGAAGAAAAAGGGGAGGACGTGGGCAGAGGCGGCTAAAACGGTAATACGGCTCCTTTGTTGTGCGGTTGTGTGCCTTGTTTTCGTTTCTCTCTTGTGTACAAACTGTGTTTACGAGTTCATGACCCTCTGCTGCTGGTGGTGGTGCAGGCACTGTGGGGGGCTCAGCCTAAGGCCTGGGGGGCCCAGAAGCCCAAAATAATAAAATAAGACTCACCTCGACACAAATATGCAAACATATGTCGTCTTGCCCCTACATTCAGCCCGTAAACTTTTCTTCCAGGGACTATTTTTCATGCAGACGTACCAACGCGCATGACATTTCTGTCTCGTAGCTGAGCTAGGCTAAGCTACACCTAAACACTAGCAGAGAAAACACACACTTTGATTAACCTGTCGAAGAGACGCCTTTATGCTTCTCTCTAAACATTTCTAGAGCTCGGCGAATCATGTCAGCCACTTTGAGACACGTTTTGTTGGATTAACATGTAGAAAAAGCTGGCGGGCTAACTAGCCATTTGCTAACACAGTTGTGAGTGTGAGGCTACGTCCAGTAATTCTGCTTTAACAGTTGACAAGCTGACAACACTGATTTGTTTTCCTGGAAAACGTGTGAATGTATGTTTCAGGCACATCTAATTACATACATTTTTAAACTACAAGCATTTCTGATTGAGAGGCTATGAATTCTGCTTTAACAGGTGACAAGTGGACAACGTTGAAAGTTTTCCTGAGAAATGTGTGAATGTATGTTTAAGGCACATCTGGTTATGTACATTTTAAAAGTACGAGCATTTGTGAGTGTGGCGCTACATCTAGTAATTCTGCTTTAACATGTGACAAGCTGAATTTTTTACTGGGAAATGTGTGAATGAAAGTTTCAGACACATTTAATTCTGTACATGTTTAAACTACAGCATTTGTGGATGAGAGGTTACAGCCAATATTTCTGCTTTAACATGTGAAGTTGAAGACGCTAAAATTGTCCAAAGAAATGTGTGAATGTTTGTTTCATTGTCCACAAGCATGGAGTAGTGCTAAAAATGACACAGGGCTGAGATGGTGATATGAAGTATAGATTATACAGTCATTAGGTAGTAGTTAACATGTGTTACAGTGTCTCTATGTTGAAAAGGGCTTGGCCATAGGTTGATAGAGTATCATAAAATCCACAATGGTGTAAAAGTATTTTTAAGGTAAGGTAAGCTAACACTTTGTTGATCCCACAGGTGGGGAATTTGCATTGTTACAGCAGGAAGTGGACAGTACAAAAAAAAAAGAAAATAGAAGCAGCAAATTAAAATAATTAATAGAATAAAAGCTATACAGCACAACAGGAATAATGCACCAGAACAACTGCACATTGCACACTGTAATATTATACCCAAAAATTGCATATGTTGCACCAGAAATATGGCACACAAGAGAAACTGTTTCACCTTTCAGTTCTTGGTGTTTGGATGTGTACTTCTGTTTCAATCAATAGTGTGACAAACTGCAAGGCAATACAGATGATGTCGCCAACTAAACATTTTTTACAGACACTACCCAAGTGAAAAGTAGATTGCTGTCCTCAAACATATGCTAGTCTGAACATTGAAATTTCCCAGAAAATAACAATTTATTTACATGAAACTGAGAAAATGCTCTTGGCCATGTTATTGCAGTAGAAAGTGAACGGTTAGAGTTACCAGTGACTTGGCCTGTAACTATGAGAAATGCTTAGCTAAAGTTCATTTGCATCTTCAAGACGCTGTGTCTTCTCACCTTGTTTTAGACAAAGGAAATGAATCATGCTTGGCTGAAGACTTGGTATTACTAATCTGCTCTAAGAATGAGAAATCTCACCACACCACTCACACAGCTGCGGAAAGAGCAGCTCTCAGGCACCTGTCCAGTGACTGACCTCATCCTTTAAGCAAAGCCCCAGTTCAGCTGAGGTGTCTGCATTACCACAGATAAACACGCTGGCATTGATTTCCTGCACGCTGTGGTCAACATGGCCAAAACTGATTTCTATAATTAGTTGCTCTCACAGGAATGATACTAAAAGATTACAATTTGATCATTTAATCCAAGGTATAAGAGTCTGTTTGGGTAATCCAGACCCAAACAAACTAATGCATTTGAAACTGAATTCGTTTGAAATTGAATTGAAAGTCTTATCCATAGATTTGTTCTGAAATGGTTTCCTTTAATAACATTCACCAAATGTCACCCACTTTAAAGCACCATTGAATAAAAAGACAGAAAACTTGATCATGTGTAATAGAATATACATACGAAGTTCATAGACGCTTTTGTATTTGACATTTCCTCTGAAATGAAGGGTACTAACAGGGAATTGGACCCCCTTTTGCTGCAGTACTAATCTCTACTTCTAAGGAAAGACACTAGATGTTGGGACATTACTGTGAGGGTTTGATTGCTTTCAGCCACATGAGTATTAGTGAGCTCATGTACTGGTGTTGCATGATTTGTTCTGGATCAGAAACATCACTCCAAATCAGCCCAGGTGTGTTGGATGGTGCCCAGAGAATGCAGTTACATTACTCCACAGAACAGTTCTGGGGGCTTTATACCCCTCTAGCCAGCACTTGGCGTCGGGTGTGGAGACATTATGATCATAATCTGCTGCTCTAGAATATCGCCTATTATTGACAATGCTTTTCTGTAGAAAATACACAACCTGTGTTTGTGTTCAGTTGAACGCCTGTGTGAGCAGTGCTCTTTAAGATTGCTGAATTCTGTGATAAGAGGGAATGTGTGTATATTTGAACATGTCAGGTCTATATTTGTCCTGTATTTGAATACATGTCTGTGTTCTGGACAGAGATGTAGTCCTGTACAATACCCTATTTAGAATTTCTCCATTAAAAGGAACCAGTACTAATCCCTGTCTGGGAAACTGACTCATAGTGTACTTAAAAGTAGAGCAAATTTGATAGCGTTTGATAATTAGTAATATAACAATGAATTTATTGTAATTTACTGAATTGTTGCTCTGCTTTTGACATTGTCCTTTTGAGGCACTCTGGATCACCACTTACTTTTCATCTTGTTTGCAGGTGCTTGAGAAGTACCCAAACACACCAATGAGTCATAAAGAGATCCTCCAGGTGATTCAGCGAGAGCGACTCAAGGAGATAAGGTGAGGTCATCTCCTGCCGAGTGCTGTTTGTCAGCAGCCACATATTACTGTCTCCGTTCTGTATCCAAATACACATTTTATAAGCAGCGTAGAGTATGCAGGCTGGAGAAACAAACAGCATTTTTGTTTCAATTGTTTGTTTTTTTCTGTAACTCACTTTTGTTTTGATTAGGACACACACAAACTCTCTCTCTCTCTCAAACACACACTCACACACACACAAAACAAACCTCTTCTAATTATTACATGTCTTTTTTGTTCCATTGTTCCTTTTGTCTTCCAGAAGGTAAGATTAAATAAGAGTTTATCCCTCACTTTTCCTCACACTAACTCCAATCTAGAAGGCCCGGTCCCATACCTTTGCATGCTATTAACCTTCCTCTAATTGACACAGCATGCAAAGGACTTTGTAAAACAAGGGAGGACTCACTGGCTGTAGCTCTCACAATTGTGCTTCTTCATCAAAATCTAAAGAGAGTGTTACTGTTGTGCTGTTGTGCTCTGTCTGTTTATATTTCTCTCCCTTGTCCTTCAGCCCTGTCAGTAGCTCTCAGCCTTGTACCTTTGTGTCAAGTCTTCTAAGCAAATGTACTATTCCTAGTTATTTACTTTGTAGTTTTAATGAAGAGGGCATTGCCATTTTGTTATCCATATGTCACAAAGCTAATGGCTAACTATTTTTTTTTATTTAGGTTGTTTAACTTATAAATCACTATTTGGAGAAAATTCACTCTAAAGATGTTTAGATTATGTGCTTATTACATATCGTGTTGCTTTGGAAAAAGTGACGTGATTTCCAGTTTGAAATGCAACACAAAGACATTGCATTTGTCCTAAGATGGAGTGCTGAACACGCATAACTAAACAGCAAAACATACTCATTACAGTTTACCCATTACAGTCTACTTGGAGTGCATTTTGTTTCTTTCTGTTACAACATATAAATTGTACAAAAATTAAGTGAAATAAAATGACTAGTTAGCATCAAGTGAGAATAGTAAGGGACATACCCACACCTACACACCCATGAATGTCCTCTCAGATAGAATACAACTTACTGGAATGATAAGATGAGCTATTCCTTTGTTATAAATGTTCACCATAGCTTGGGTGGACTAGTGGCTACATAATTCATCATTTACATCACCAAGCTTCACTCATTTTACACCATGACAAATCTACGGCTTAATCAATCCCCTGTTCACTATTTTTATTGCCAGAATACAGTGCACAGTCATGACTGGAATGCTCTTTGCTCCTCCTCCTGAGCTCATTTGTCATTTGATCTCGCTTAATTTTTACATGATTCATCTGTGATCATAGAAAGAAATGTGATCTACTCCAGGTCTTGGAGATGTTCAGTTTAACATCCTAGGAAATGAACTGAAAAAGTTCAGAGACAGAGAAAGTATTTCCATTAGGAATGGTGTCTTTGTTAAAATCAAACCCTAATTTTTTTAAAACAAGTTTTTAAAATTCAGATTGTGGTCTTGTAAATGTTTTCGTAATGTTTTATTAATGAATTGTTTATTGTTTATTGAGTTTTCCAGTGACTGGTCTTTTAGAGGTTACAGTGTTTTTATTTCTTTTTTCTTTCATTTTACCCAGTGGGACATCTCCCCTTGCCTGCCTCAATGCCATGCTTCACACAAACTCCCGGGGCGAGGAGGGCATTTTCTACAAAGTCCCTGGTCGAATGGGAGTCTACACACTGAAGGTTGGTTTGCATAAAATAGAAACCAAAACCTAACAGGAGTTTAGAAGACAAGTAACATCTTGCACTCAAACCTTGGCTAACATTTCAAACAGGAAGATGTGTAAACGTTACAACATACTGTGTCTAAACAGAGCTCTTTCACAACCGTGTTCAAGGTGCTAGCACGTAACACTGGTGCACTGTTCATGACTTGTACCCCTGTCACAACACTAACACATCAGTTGTGTTTATCTTGCTAGCAAATTGATAAAGCTTAATGCGACACTACTATATGACTGTGCGCCTGAAAGTAGTTCTAGTTGCCTTTTTGGCCTTTGTTTTGCACAAGTGTTTATGTTTGACATACAAAAATGACTAAGCAATTCACTGAGTTGGAGGAACACTAAAGAGCAGCACAGTGAGTCACTGGAAGAAATTAGGCCTTGACATCTGTGCGGGCTGTGTGTCTGTAATGGTTGCGCAGAAAGACAGTGCAGATGTGGTGAAAGAACTATCGGAGGAGGCTTCCGAAGACAGCAGCGATAACATGTCTGACGCTCGAAGCACAGAAAACAACAACAGTACAAGCAGCAAAGAGGGCCGCAGAGGAAGGTGGAAAAGAAGAGGTACTTTACAGTTTTCACTCACCGCTTTCCAGAGTGTTAAATGCATTCATCCGCCTCTGCTAGCAGTTTTAATAAAGATGACCCAATAACCAAGGATAAGAGAGGGTTATTAAGGATGGATTTTTGGTTCTTAGATGTACCTCTCGGAAGCAAAGTGAAAATGAATCTGCTCCGTGATTAACCAAAGCAGTGTCAGTGAACGTTCACATTAAGTTAAAATTTAAATTTAAACATGAATCATGTTAAAAATATTATGATGCAGCTGTCAGGACAAGGACAATGCTATTTTGTAACATACATTTTGAGTTAAAAGGTGTTTAAGGTTTCAGTCTAGTAGCAAATATATTATCGCTTACAGCATCGATGGGGTTTTAATGGATAGGCCAAATAAGCTCACTGGACAAAAATTAGTTGCATCCATAATTTATTTTCTAATTCTTGGTTCTTATTTTCGAATTCTTGGTTGTACGTCCATAACAATGTCGATCGTGTCAGGTAACGATTATACCAGTCTCTTGAGATCCCATCCATTTTGAACTGCCCTGCCCAGTCTGTGTGTGCACAATACACTGTTTTACCTGCTGTTCTTGGTCAGTCAAAGTGTTTCATTGTTCCTTAATGTCTCTTGAGCCAGTCACACACAGAGACCCTACAGCTGAAATGTGGGGGTATCAGTGTTGTGTCAGTCAGCAAAACAGTACAGGAACTCATTCAATGCAGTGTTGTGACTTTTATCTGTCAGGACCAATGCTGTCATTAAGGCAAGAGGATGCATTAGAGACTAAGTGGTGCATGCAGTTCATTTTTTGTCTTAGAGCTTTTTCAAATCATTGCTACATATGTGATATTTGCTGAGTCTCGCATTATTCATGTAGATCAAACCAGGCTTTAAACAGGAAATGTTTTTTTTTTTTCTGCAAAACGAGACCACTTCCTCATCTCATACTTGTGAGCTGTTGATAGCTGTAGAGCTAACAGAACAGTTTAGCCCAGACTTTCAAAAGGCATTCTGCATATTATAGAATAATGCATGCTGTAAGGGAGGAGGCAATCAGACGTATTTACAGTAAGTAAAATATCCATGTAAGCTTTTAAGTCAAACTTTAACAAAGTCTTAATATTGTTCTGCAAGCGAGAGTTAACCAAGTACTGCAAAGACCAGGAAATAATAATCTGAACACAAGTGTAGCGTTCGTGTTTCTCAGTTAGTTTTTGTTCAACTTGTTTTATTTTTCTTAAAGCTACCAGTGTCATTTTTTTGATACTTGGCTTCAGAGTAGTGATGCACTTTGAAGACAAACGTTCAGAATATACAGTATAGCGGCAATAGAGTTTTCTGAAAAGTACTTCAACGCTTTTGATCAGCGTTTTATTGCATCTGTAGTGTAGATGCGGATGAATGGGCACTGACCTCAGTTTAAAAGAGAGAGAGTATGTTTGCATTTGTACGTGCATGTATACGCTTCAACACACTCAATGCAGCATTATGCTTTATTTCTTAGGGCCAGCAAAGTTGCAGTCACAACCATCTTCTCCACAGTCTCGCTGTTCTTCTCCCTCAATCTCTAGCAGCAAGCTCATCTCTCCATCTCAGAAACATAGCAAGAAAGCACTAAAACAGGTGCAGAATCCTTGTCTGTTTGTCTTAACGTTTTTCTAAGCTTTCATACATTCAGCATTCAGCAATGCATTTCAACAGTGCATTTACTCATTAGTTATTATCCAGTTGTATTGTTAATGCCATTGATGCCAGTGGACAACAGTAACAATATATATCCTTCCAAAATGGATTTAAGAATTAATGTTTAATATTGATGTAACCTTCAAATGTCGCAAGAAATGCTTGTGCAGAGTTCTTCCTCTTCATAAGTTTGTTGACAATATGTAATTGTTATGCACTCGATTTATAAAATAGACTTCCTTCTGTTTTTGTAAGGCTCTGAAGCAACAACAGCAGAGAAACCAGCGCCGTCAGTGTGGCATTTCCACAGCCTCCAGCCCCCGACTGCTACTTAAAACTGTCAAAGACATGGCTGATTCTGCATCCACCACCAAATCTGGTATGTTCTCCAGTGCACCTCACATTTTTTGGCTATAAATAGATTTTAAAAAATAATTACAACATTATGCCCTTGCTTAAATATATGTTTTCAAATCTCTCTACACATCAGCTTTGATGAATATATAAAATACTGATTTTATGAAAAGTTACGCAGACGCGTTTGTGTGGACTCAGTAATGAAAGTCCAGTAAATGAACGTCTCTGACTTTTTAGGGTGGGAGTTGAAACAGTGTGAGCGCTGCCCTCCCAGTCCCCAGAACTCCACCTCCAGCTCCTCTTCCTCTGTCAAAGCAGATGTGTGCCACACTGTGGGTGGCAGGAAGATGTCTCAGCGCTCCAGTCGGCTCAGTGCCCGTGAGTGTTTTCAGTTGTCTACAGTGGTGGATCTCAAAACAGTCTTCAGGGACCCCCAGACAGTCCACATTTTTCCTCCATTCCTGTATGTTGCAGGTTGGGTTGAAGGAAAAATGTTGACCATCTAAGGATTCTTGAGGACTACATTGTCTGTGTCTGGAATTGTCAAAACACCCCCACACTGTTTTTTGTAGGTCAGCTGAGGCGAACCAAATGTGAGATTGATGTGGAGACGCCTGATTCCATCCTGGTCAACACTAACCTACGGGCTCTAATCAACAAGCACACATTTTCCATGCTGCCCACGGAGTGTCAACAGAAGCTTTTGAAGCTATTGCCAGAAATTGACCAGCAGGTAGGTCGAGAAAGAGAAACATTTGATATGATTACATATCAAAGCTGTGTAGAAAGAAACACAAAAGACTCATAAACATATAGTTTATATGAAGACTGTATGCCGATTTCTGCAACGTTCTTGTTCTGTGTTCAGCGGTCGTTGCCAACTTGCTTAGAACTTGCCTTAACTTAGCTAACCCCCGCCTGAAAACCATGCTGGTTTTTGCAAAGAACATATGTATTAGTTGCAAAAATGAGCCAATAAAAACAAAGCAGACTCATGAGCTGGTGGCCTTTGCGGTTTGGGAGAAACAGTGGAACTTAAATAGTAGTACTGAAAAATAAAAATTAGCATTTGCTGCACTCTAGCACACAACTCGCAGCACCGAAGTCTGCTACAATGATTGTGTATCCGATTCACAAGTGCTTGCCTGTTTGTACTTACTACGCAGCTGAAGGACCAACTAACCCATTTCATATTTACTAATTACATTTTGAGTTGGATTAAGACACAGCCTGGACCATGAGTTTTATGATACACTACAAATAAAATCAATGAATAATAAACTGTCTGTGAAGTTTGCATATAAGATGTGACCAAACTTTGATGAATTAGTGTCGCTGTTATTGTACTGTTTGATGGCTAGAATGAGACGAGTGGTGGTTAATTTGTCTAACACTGGTTATTATTATAGCAACAAGAGCTTTATATCATCTTTTATTCTAGTCATCTATGGATGGGCTCCTGAGGGTAACAAGTTCTGCCTTGAACAATGAGTTTTTCACATCTGCAGCACAATCTTGGAAAGAGAGACTGGCAGAGGGTCAGTTTTTGTCTTGACAGTTAAACATAAACCAGATATCATGCAAATGTCTTTGAAATATAGGCTAACTTGTGCCTTTTTCCACATAGGAGAGTTCACTCCTGAGTTGAGACTGAGGATGCGGCAGGAGATTGAGAAAGAGAAGAAGGTGGAGCACTGGAAAGAGTGCTTCTTTGAAAACTACTATGGGGAGCAGTAAGTCAGTCTGTACACAGGGAAGATGTTAGTCAGATCAGACCAAAGACCATTCTGGATAATCTTACATCAAGCTCTTTTTTATTCCAGGTCTGGATTGAGTGTTGAGGAGTCCCGAGAGTTGACAGAGGCTGAAAGCACTTCTACACCAGCTAAAGACTCAAAAACAACTGGAAGATCAGACTGTAAATCAGAAGCACAGGAGCTAGGCCAAAGTGCTGAGGTCAGCCACAAGGAGCTGAGATCCAGAGATGTGAAACCATCAGTACCTGTAAGCCATCCAGAACCAGAGTCCTTCCATGCAGAGCCAGTCACAGCCAGTCACTCCACCTCAGATAAAACACTGGCATCTCCGGATACCAAGACTGCATCTTTAGCACAAGAGGAGTCAACAGCAACTGCAGTGAAAGCAGTGAAAGTAGAATCTTTAACGTCAGTTGTAACGAATGAAGATGCGCAATTAAGTGAAAATAAACCTGATTTGCCACAACCTCGTCAGGACACTTTGGGTAATACTTCTGAAGAAAAGGATACATTGGAGACTGAATCTGGAACAGCTGATGTTGCTGTATCGCCAACCCCCACTGTTACCACAGAATCATTGAAGAGGAAAGTCTCTAGTGAGCAAGAAATAGGAGAGAAGAAGCCTCGCATCTCCCCACAAGAGGATTTGCCACCAGCAACAGCTTCAGTAACAGAACACCAGAGAGTACCCCCTCTAAAAGTAGGTTTCTGCTTAATCAGGTTTGCTTTTTATTTTGGTTGATTGTCAGTCATTTCAACACTGAATCTCTCTCTGTGTCTTTAGATCCCTGTGTCGCGAATCCTGTCTGCTCCTCCAGCTGCAGGCCAAGTTTCTCCAAGGACTCCCCATCCCTTGACACCACCCAGTATCCGCCCTGGATGCACTGGTGCGCGTACTTTAGCTGACATCAAAGCTAAAGCCAAATTAGCACGAGAAAAGCGCGCTGCGGCAGCTGCAGCCGCAGCAGACGTAACTGCCAGAGGAGTTGCTTCAGGACCTGGCTCAGCTGGAGGTGCTTCCACACCCTCCCCAGCCCGGTCCATGTCAGAGGAATTTTCACCAGCAAGCAGCAGAAGCCAATCTGTATCGCCAGTAAAGATTAGCTCTGTTTCTCCTGCCCCTGAGAACACAGGGGTTTTCTCACAAACAGCTCTTCACTCAGGTGCTACTGGGCGAACAGACTTTCCCCAAAATCTCATCACAAACCAGGTGTTTTCAAAGGAAAACAGGTCTTTGATGGGTTCCCAGACCACTCAATGTGCATCAAACACACTTTTAAGGGACAATCACACCCCCCTTTCAGGTGGTGGGATGCAGTTATCACCTTCAAACACAATGGCTCATAATCAGAGAACACAAGAAGCACATTTGTCAGGGACCATGGCAGGTAAACCTCACTCCTTGATTCCTGCAAACAATCCTCTGGTCACTCAGCTCCTTCAAGGTAAAGAAGTTTCCCTTGACAGAATTCTTCCAAAGCCACTTGCTAAGATTGAGGTGCACTCTGTAACCACTCCAGCGCAAGATCAAGGGACTTTTAGTGTTTCCACAAATAGAATAAGCAGGGAGAAACCCGAAGACACAGAAGACAGTAGCAGATCCAGACCACAGGCTTCTTCAGGTCAACCTATGATGTCAGGAAGATCTGGGATCATTGTGGACAAGCTAGACAAGAACACTCAGGAGCAGATACTCCATGTTCTAAGGCATAGAAGTCAGCAGAGCCAGATCTCAGTGTCAATCCCTCAGCCCTCTCACCTTGAGCCCTATCAGCTAGGCTATCCAGAGAGCTGTAACAACCAACCAAGGTTCCATCTAGGTCTCTTTGGAAGAAAGAGGGTGGCCAAACCTGCCATGACAGGACACTACCTCCTCAATATCTCCACATATGGCAGAGGATCTGAGAGTAGCAAACGGCCCCATCTGGCCAACCTGAAGAGGGAAAATGTGGAAGGAGAAGAGAAAGAAGGGGTGGAACTGAGCAGAGGTCCTCAAGCTTCATCGGGACACTCTAACCCTTCCGGGGTTAAAGTTGAACAGCAGGGATATCTCATCACAAGACCAGATGATGCACCAAGAGATCAACACTGTCCTCAAATCAAGTTGGAGTCTCCGTCGCTCGGCTGTTCATCCAGTACCGGAGAAGGTGGCGCTTCTACAGGAACCAAAGAAACATCTCCAAGACCACATCTTGATGTCTACAGTAGTAAACAGGGTATCTCAGGGCCATATCAGTTGAGTGACTGTCACCCACACATGAAATCCCTCCAGTCACAGAAATCACATGATGGCAAAGAACCTATGATGGGTACTTTCTATGGTGGCACTATTAGCATGACTGTGCCTCAGTCAATAGGTAATAGCGTTGCCAACACTGGCTCCTCTCCTGCGGTTACATGCAGTAGTGAGAATGCCAATGGGGGGATGATGTCTTTCTCTGTGACCGTCACTGCCATACCTGCTGGTCACCTTCTAGATCAGAGTAAGGGTGAAACATCACCAGAGCAATCCTTCATAGAAGCTTCCGCAATAGAGGATGTTCAGTCAAAATGCTACTGTCGACTAAAGGCCATGATCATGTGCAAAGGATGTGGGGCCTTCTGTCACGATGACTGCATTGGCCCCTCAAAGCTGTGCGTCTCATGTCTAGTGGTACGATAACGGCGTTGAGGACAAATGGTTACACTTGTGATCATAAATATTTGGAAAAAAAAAATCAAGTAAAGAGTGTAGTGCGAGTTAGTGAATTTTCAGCTCAGTGTTGAAGTTCTCACTGTGGTTATGTGTTCATATAACTATTTTCTTACAGGAATCAGGCTTTTATGCTGTTAAGAATGCTAGAGGTTCATGTACATAAATTGTGCAATGCCGAGTAATACTTCCTCAGTCAGTTTACTGTAAAGTGAGCACCTTGTCCTAGATGCAAGACTCATTGAGTAGTGGCAATAGGTAAACGCTGATCATATTCTGTAATATTTTTGTAACATAAGATTTTACAAATGAAAGTAACAGTATACTACTATTTTTGTAGACGTGACGATCACAATCTCCCCCCTGCATTGCTCTGAATAGTCATAAAATAAAATTTAAAAAAAACTGCGGCTTGTCGGATCCAAAATTATGATGATTAAGATGTACTCACCCAGCAGGGCAAGAATCAAGAGCTGAAGTACCAATTACTTTGAAGAATTACTGTGAATAGAAAAAGGTTTTTTTTTTATTATTGACCTGCCTTATGTTTAGGCTAAAGTGGTACTATTAGATGTGAACAGAATCAGAGATAGATACAAAAAAAAATGAAGTTATTTATGGAGCAGAAGGGAGTAAAAATATCACAAGCTAGCACTTCAAAAATGACAATTTTTTAGGAATATGGTGGAATGTAAGAACTGGTTTATATTGGTGATAGAAGGTGGCAATAATTTGTATATTTATAATATTTATATAAAAAAAAGTCTAATTCATCTAAATCTAAGAGCATCAAATTTCCCTTATATCTCATCTAAGAGAAAATGTTATGTATCTTTTTAGGGTTGCACTTTTGTATTACTAAAACTGTTAACTTGAATGGACTGCTTGCTAACCAGCTGTAAATGCAAACTTCTGAGTTTGACGGGAGCTGAAGCACTTCTCAATCAAATAATCCAATGTTCCCTCTCAGGAGCAAACCCAGGTCTTTTACATTTCACTATACACATTGAATCATGTTGATAATGCCTCTTAAAGAAATCCTGGGACTGTAGATATTCCTTAAAGTTCATGCCATTTATGTTTTAAACACAATAATGATAACAAAAGTACTTAAAGCTAATTAAGGTTAGCATATATTTGTCAGCGGTGAAGTACAGCAGAACACTCAAAAGGGAGAATATGAAGATATTGGTTTTATTCTGTAAATATTGGCTTCCTTGAGATGTACTGAGAAATTCTGGGGGGGTTTTTGTTTTGTTTGTTTATTTTTATTATTACTGTTCTGTTGCTTGAACATATCCACTTTGATTCCTTAGGCTTTTCATCACAAATTTTCTAAAGAGAAATCACACTATAATTTTATAATTTGTGTTTAAACTCTAAATATTGAACTGTCCGTGAATCATTTAGGTGAGCAGGTACATTTTGATACATATATAGTGTATGAAATGTGCATAAACGGTGTGCATGTTATGCATCTGGGTGTCAATCATTTTTGTGAATTTTTTCTGCCTTCTACTAAAGACCGTTTTAAAAGATTTTGCTTGGTAATATACCAAAGTCAATATATGGGAATTAGATAATCAGATTTTGTTTTTAATGTCTGTCTACTTTTGAAAAGTAATATATTTTAATTAATATATTTTAATATAACAAAGATATTTACAAATCATTTTACAAAACATTTAAAGAAACAGGGTATTTACTATATCTTTATATTAGCTGTCCCATTTTGTTATGCCTCTATCCAGGGTGTACATAACACTTTATAAAAGATTTTTGTACCAGAATTCCCAGGAATATATGCCCCCATGAGACTTTGTGTCTTTGTGTGTCTGTTTTATGTGGATAGTCTTGCCTCGTGTACATTTTACCTGCTACTTAAGCGGGATTTCCAATGAAAGAAAATAGCTGGTATCATTCAGATTTTTCTTATCAGTCACGGTGGTGACTGGAAGATTTTAGCCTCTCTCTTTCTCTCTCTCTCTCTCTCTCTCTCACTCTGTCTCTCTCGCTTTCTCTCTCTCTCTCTCTCACTCTGTCTCTCTCGCTTTATCTCATGTATGGATATATATACGCATTGGTCCACCGTGTCGTGTTTTGCTTGTGGTGTATGGATTAAATCCAAAATAGCCTGGTTGTTGTATGGAATGTCTTTGGGTGTGAGGGTGTTTTTCAGGTGACTTTGATCTCGTCATGTCAGTGGGTAAATGTGTATGATCTTTTTCATGTTGGTATATGCAGTATGGATTACAGTGCAAACATACACACACACACACACACCAATACAGACATAACAGAACGGCGATAATTCTGCTGATTCTAATCATTTATTGGAAATTAGTTATTGGAAGTTATTGGAAATAGTGATTTGAATGTATTGAATCAATTTCAGACATCCCTACTGGTAGGAAATGGAGAATATTTCTTTTTATTTGGTACGCAGTGAATTAGCACTGTGAACGTTGTCTGGGCAAATACTAATGAAAATGATACAAAATGTTTTAGCCGAAACAATTCATTGGCTTCCATCCAGCCGCTGTAGATAAACCTCAACCTCTCTGACGTTTATTAAACGGTATATTGACATGAATGAAGACATGCCTTCATTCACTCCGGACAATGTTGTTGTGATGTCAGATGCAATGTGTTATCATAGTAGTGGAGATCAACCTGGTGGAGGGTGCCTCCCTATAATGTGTCATTTTTAGTTTAAGATTTCAAATATTTTATGTAAAATAAAGGTGAATGTAATATAGTCATTGTAATCAGCACTTAAAAGTGTATTTTATCAATAAATAAGAATGAAATACATCAAATGAACAAATGTGGTGACTGGTTTTCTTTCTTTCTTTCTTTCTTTTTTTTTTTTTTGGTGTTTCACAAAAAGAACTCCCCAGTAGAGGATGTGAATTAAGTGGCACCCCAAGGCTCAGTCTTAAGACCTACAGGCCTTTCTATAGTTTTGAGCAGGGGTGTCGTGCTCCAGTCCTGGAGGGCCGTGGTCCAGCACGTTTTGGTGATTTCCCTCCTCAGAAACACCTGGTTCACCTCGCCGGTTAACTGCCAGGTTTAGTGAATTTGTTTGAGAAGGAGAACCATCAAACTGTGCTGGACACCGGCTCTCCAGGTCCAGAGTTTGACACTTCTGGTTTTGAGAAACCCCTTCATGTATTTCCCTTAATTTAGGGCCTAAGACTGGGCCTTGAGGAACCTCTCAATCTAGAAGTAGAAATGGACAGTTACTATCAGTGCATTAAAATGTGCAATCTTTAGTGCAATTTCATGAAGCATTATGCCATATTTTTGCCAACACTATGTGTATTGATCTTTAAAGGATCATTAAAATCAGCACATTCATATTAGTATCTAAATAAATTAGCATGTGATGTTTAATACAATATTAGGATATATTGTATTAAATATACTTAGGATATACTTGCCAATTTGTTCTGTTTTTTTTTTTTGTTATATATATAAACCAGAACAAATTGGCAAGTAGCAATGGCCAAGATGCAGTATTATGAGTGCATTAAGATAGACAATCTTGAAAAAAGAAAAAAGAAGAAATGGGCAACCATAGTGCAATCTTATCAAGCATCACGTCATACTTTTTCCAACCCTATGTGTATCGATCTTTAAAGGCTGATAAAAATTCAGCTCATTAATATTAGTGTTTAAATGTATTAGCATGTAGTAATTGGTGCAATATTAGGATAAAAGCTTTTCTTTTTTTAAACCAGAACAAATTGGCGAGTAGCAATGGCCAAGATGCAATATTATGAGTGCATTAGGATGCACAATCTTTTAGTTTAGTGCGGTTCTTGTGCATGCAGCTCCAGCAGGGTGCTCTGCTGTCCTCTGCTGTTCACTGATGCTCACAGGAGCGGTGCACTCGCACAGTGGGCGACTTTTCTCTGGCTGCTGCTGCAGATCCTGAGACAGAATCGAGCGGAACGCGATGATGGAGATGATGGAGAGAGGCAGGGACGTCGAAACGCGGGCTAGTTGTTCTCGGATTATTCTGGAGCAGCACTAAAGGAGCGAAGAGACACGGAGAGAAGACAAGAGAGGAGAGGAGAGGAGAGGAAAGGAGAGGAGGTTGTGACATGCCAGGAGTGTTTCCCTCTCCAGAGCCCAAGCCTGAGAACGTTTATCCCTCTCATCAGCTCCGGATGATGGTAGCGCATCCTGCGTGATTTCCAACTGGTAAGATCCTCCGCAGACGCCTGTTTAGCGAGTACGGGCCCGCGTCGTGGGAGTATTGGCATATTTCAACGCTCGCATCTTTACATCCCTGTGTGTTTCGACTCGACACGACTAACAGAGAGACAGGAGGGGGGTGTTAATGTGCAACATGGCCGCAAGTGACGTGTGTGCTCGGTGGGTTTGCGGTGGGTCGTGCGGGGCTCTGCGTAATTTGGGCATGTGGAGGTGCTGAGGGACGCGTTTTTGACGCTCGTACCCTTACGGAGCACAGAGAGGTGCGGCTCTCTCTCTTCTCTTCTTCTCTCTCTCTCTCTCTCTCTCTCTTTCTCTCTCTCTCCGCATCTCCTCCAGGCCTGCTGAGCCGCAGGAAGCCCCGCACCTTCAGCTCCGGGGGGAGAAAAGGAAAAAGAGCGGCCGTGGGGGAGATGAGGAGCTTCAGCAGCGCTCATGGTGTGATGATGATGATGAGGATGATGATGGTGATCTCGGGTTATGTGATTCACGCTCGACGGACGATCAGTGTATGACATAATGCTGGGAGACAGTGTTCCACTCGCTGGAGGAGCAGAGTGGAGCGGCTCTCACGACCACAGTCGTAGTAAAACGCTCTGAATAGATGTGTGATAATGCGGATTACAGCAGAGACCCCAGGACAGTAATAATAATAAAAAAAAAAACACTCATGATAACAGCAGCAGTGGTGATGATAGTGATGCTGCATATGAGAACGATAGTAATTGTGAAGGTGTTGTTATTGAATGTAATAACAACAACAGTAACATTAATAATAAATAATAACAATAACAACAGTAACAATAATGATAGCAATCAAAATAACAATAACAATGATGAAGATAGTGATGCTGCAGATGATAACGATAATGGTGAAGATGTTGCTGCTGAATGTAACAACAATATTATTATAATTAGCATTAGCATTATTATAGTGATGCTGCAGACAATAACAATAATATGGCGAGGATGTTGCTGTAGAATATTACAATAATAATAATAGTAGTAATAGTGATAATAGTGATGATAGTCATGCTGCAGATGATGATAATAATGGTGAACACATTGCTGTTGAATATAATAACAATAGTAGTAATAATAGCAGTAATTATAGTAATAGTGCAATAGGGCAATAAATGTGGAGCTGTAACTGCTGAATATAGTAATAATAATAGTAATAATATTCATGATAATAATGATAATAATAACAATAGTATTGATAGTTGTAGTAATGCTACAGACAATTATGCAGTATCGGCTGAATACAATAACAATAGTAATAATACTAATGATAACAATACTAATAAGAACAATAGTAACGATGGCTATAGTCATGCTGCAGACAATAATGATGCAAATGTATTATAGTAATAATGGTGATGATTATGATTTTGATGATGCCGATGTCAGTGCTGTTGTTGCTAAAAAACTAAATCTCTACTAGGCCAGAGAGCGGGAGGACTTTGAGCAAAGCCTTTTCTAAGGACTGTCCGTGACTCTTGGCTTTCACTCGCCGAAGGTCCACAGTGTGCTTCCTGTCTATCATCATAAAGAGCCTTTTTAGGAGCCTTTGTGTCATTAGCCCACAGGATGCTGCCTTCATTCAAACTAATGGCAGATGGAATCATCATTTACACCCTAGATGAGAACTTGAGTGCTCTTTTGTTACACGCAAGAAAAACAGCACAGCTGACCTTAATGAAGGCCTTGATGGTGCTGCACGGCTTGCTAATGTAAGGCTTTTCATCTGTCATTTTGAGTCTGTTTTCTTTTTTTTTCTTTCCTTTTTTACAGGATCTGCCCAAATTTGCTTCCCTTTATCTGAGAACCGGCCCACTGACAAGTAAGTAGTAGCTTGTTTCATTCATTGCTTAAAGCAGGTGAGGTGTTCTGGGGTCAAAAGTGTGTTAAAGGTCTCGCAGTAACGCTGTCAGGAGGAATAAAACGAAACAGTTTTCTGGACGTCTTGCTGAACAGGTAGAGTCACGAAATTAGGAGCTCAGGATCAGTGATGGTCCTGATGGTCACGTACTGCTCACGGTATATAAACTATATGCTGTATATAGATATTTATGAACATTAACCAGTTAACCAGTCCACACATGCATACTGATTATGATTTCCATCACTATTTGTATTCACAGAAAACAAGTAATCAGAGCATTGTTCAGTAAATGCGTGCTAATAATAATAATAATAGTAATAAGAATAAGAACAGTAATGATTGTAGTAATTCTGCAGACAATAATTACACAGATGTACCAGTCAACCAGTTCAGCAGTCCAGACCTGCTTATTGATTATGATTTCAATCACTATTTGTGATCACAGAAAACAAAAGTCATCAGAAAGTAGCGCAGTAAATTTGTATGAATAATAATAAAATAATCATAATAATGATGATAATAATAACAACACAAATAACAAGAATTATGATTTCAGTCACTATTTGGAATCACAGAAAAACTAAAGTCATCAGAAAGTAGTGCAGTAAAGTTTCTCACAGAGCTCAGTGTAGACATATTCTTAAACAGAACAACAAATAATAAAAAAAATACTAGTATTTAACATGGAACTAAGACTTTAAATATTTAAATATTTATACGCTGGTAGGTGTAATATAATTGGGGTGGACGGCTCAATACTGAAATGTCGATACTTCCGATCCAGGATGATCTTTTTGAGAATCAGTCCTCACACAAATGTGCTGATTCAGAGTGTTTTCTTTGAGCAGTGAGCTGAATATCCATCCTTTTATATAACCTAAAGTGTCTTTGATGTTGTAAAAGGGGAAAAGCAAAGGTAATACGTTAATATGTAGGACTGCAAATAATTTCTCTATCTACGGTGTTCATATACATATACATGCAAGCTCACAGGCCCAGATGAAGTAAATACTCTAGAGTAGCAGATCTTTTGGAGTTATTATGGTATTCCAAGTCAGTTTATTTCACTTGGGGCATCACAAAGACTTCCCCTCTTTACAGGAAGACTGTCTAACATATCCATATTGGATTAAGTTTAGAATTGCTTGGTAGTGGTATTGTCCATCTCTGCTTCTTAAGGATTCCCCTGGAAAGTGTCATACCTCAAGAACGTAAACCACAGACAACTGTGCAATGAAATAATGGGCACTAAGTTTGGTGTGCACTCAATTTGATGTCCAGAGAATGTGGTCCTTAACACTGGTGTGTTCGTGATGTTCAGAATGATTGAGGAGGGCAGCAAGAGCAGCAAGGCCACGGTGGAGAAGAGGCAGCTCTTCATGGAGATGAGTGAGTGAACACACTGTGCAGTGCTTTGTTTACACATGGCTACACACACACATACACACACACACACACTCATAGAGGCTGAGGCTATGTTGGCTCCTCTTCACTCTATTGCCTCAGGCCAAATGACTTCATAAATTTGTGTCTTTTGAGGAAAAAAGAAAAAGATACTGACCAAGTGGCAGAAGCAGTGGAGTAAATCCACCATTAATGGTACAAATGTAAATTCCACATGGGTTGATTTTGAAGCAATATTGATATTGACTGGCAGTAGGCCTGAAATACCTACATAACTAACTGCTGATTAATACATTTTTATAATCACCAGGGGCACAAAACTTTGACGTAATCCGGCTGTCGACGTATAGGACGGCCTGCAAGCTGCGATTTGTTCAGAAAAGATGCAACCGTAAGTCATTTCTCAATGTTTCTCAGTGACTCTGGTTATTCCTTAAGAAGGGTTTACATTATGCCAGTGATTTCACAGTGTGAGCTCATACCTTCCTCACACAATATAAAGGTTCTTTACCAGTTCAGGAACCTTACATTACGTGGAGGTCCTTTCAGATTTATAAAGGCTCTCTTAAGGATCATCCTAGTTCTGTAAAGAATACCCACCACGGTGCTTCTATGTCATTGTGCAGGGAACGCTTTCTGGCACTTTTATTTTTAAAAGTTTTCCTATTTTAAAAGGAGAACATGCTTGTTTAGGCTGAGATTTTCTTCTGATATTCATAATAAACCTCACTCTTCTTTAAGTTCATACTCCTCCCCTGGCTTCTCTGTCTCTCTTGCCCTGTTGCAGTTCACCTGGTGGACGTGTGGAACATGATTGAGGCGTTCCGCGACAACGGGCTCAGTACTCTCGACCACAATGCTGAGATCAACGTGTCACGGCTCGAGACCATCCTCTCCTCCATCTTCTACCAGCTTAACAAGCGTCTGCCCACCACTCACCAGATTAATGTGGAGCAGTCCATTGGCCTGCTGCTGAACTTCATGGTGGCCACCTATGACAGGTGAGAACCGTCCTTTTACACTGTGCATCTGTTTAAGCATTTGTATTCATTCTAACGCACTGTAAAGTGCAGATTAATATATAGTTTGTTAGGAAGAGGAAGAATAAGAATCTAATTTATATATTACGGGGGGTGCTCGAGTTACGAAAGTCTCAACGCACAACGTTTCGAGTTTACGACGCTCACGTGGGCGGAGGAAAAATACACAGAATGCGCTGTAACGCGCCGTATGAGTGAGGGAGAACGCTTATCTAAGCGCGAGTGTTCCGTTTGTGTTGCTTTGTTTGGCGACTTTTTGACCTTTATTATGGCTTCTGAACTAATTTTTACACTCATTTTTTGTCAGTTTTTCCTTAGTTGTGATTATAGATTTTACAGCTGTGTTAGGGTAGGTTATTAACTTAGGCTAGGGTGTGTTTCGACTTACACCAACATTCGGGTTACATCGCTTTCGTAGGAACAGATCTCCGCCATAACTTGAGGACCCCCTGCATATGTACTAACACAGTAGTTCATATGAAGTTAAGAGTACCAGAGGGTCTTAAAAGCCTGCAGCCCAGCACAATTCCTTGCTCAAAACACACTTTCTAACCTTTTTAATTAACGGATCATTCACCTCATCCATCAATTACCAGGATTAGCAAGTGTATTACAGCGTTGGAGTCAACTGTGCTGGACTCGGGCCCTTGAGGGCGGAAGTTTTGTACCCCTGTTCTAAGTACTAAGGATACTTGTTTAAATGAGCAGCTTAAATGTTGGGGAATCTTTGGAGGCACTTCTTTTAAACTAATCTGTATTCAGTGCAGCTCTCTCGCCCTGCACTCACACTGTCTCCACTTCAGGCAGTCTATTATTCTACTAACTCGGGAGAACATGCCAAATTATCTCGCCTATTTTCACAGGACAAGTCTACAGAGCAATTTTACTGAAACAGATGAAACCTAGTTTTCGATTACATCACTTTCTAATTTAACGTTCTCACTCGCTCAAGCTCAAGTGATCCTGCATGTAACGAAACTTCGTGAAGGGTGCTAGTAGTCTCCAGTGTGTGTGTGTCTGTGTTGCAGTGAGGGCCATGGCAAACTCACAGTCTTTTCCATGAAGTCCATGCTGGCGACCATGTGTGGCGGGAAGATAGTTGATAAATTACGATGTAAGTAATGTGTTTTTACTTTTACATTAAGTAAAAAGTAATACTGCTTTCCGGCAGTTTTATGCATTTACCTGACATTTACCTGGCATATGTAATAAATTCATCACTTTTAAAGTAACAACATTTAAGGTTCGTTTTGGAACTGGAACTATTCAATATAATGCATGAAATCCATCTTTTTGGATTCTCTGCTGGATGCAAAACATGTTAGTGATGCTTTGCTGCCCTCTTGTGTAGTTTTATAAATCCTGACATTCTCAGTGAGGCAAAACTTTGCTCTAGACATAATCGAATTTCACACCCTATCCAAGCATTTAAATCAGGTCATTTGTTCTGAATCTGTTTATTTTGCATGAAAAAACAAAGAGACAAAATATTTACTTTTGCCTTTAGTTTTGTCAGTACAGGATTCACAGTGTGTGTATAAGTTACATGAATTGAACACAGGATGGTGCTGTTTCATTGTGTCAACGTAAATTTGCTAAAATTCCCCTAAATCTAAAGGTTAGCTGGTGTGTGTGGCCAAATCCTTTCATGGAACAACAGATTGTGTGCCTTCCTCCCTCTCCTCTCAGATATTTTCTCTCAGATATCAGACTCCAGTGGGACGATGGTCTTTGCCAAGTTTGACCAGTTTCTGCGGGAGGTGCTGAAGCTTCCTACGGCTGTGTTCGAGGGCCCTTCATTCGGTTACACAGAGCACTCAGTGAGGACGTGTTTCCCGCAGCAGGTGGGTGTCCATTCCCTCCCCTCCAAAATGAGATGGCTTCTCTTACGCAGCCCAGCTCACACTAGCTGTGCGTCTTATACCTGTCCTTTGCCAGAAGAAGATATTGCTAAACACCTTCTTGGACGTGATGATGGCGGACCCTCCCCCGCAGTGCCTCGTCTGGCTACCTCTCATGCACCGACTGGCCAATGTAGAGAACGGTATGTACTCAGTGTGCTGTGCTTGTTTACTAGCCGCCTGCTGTTTCTGAACATGCGGCCCAGAGCTGGTCCTTGCTAGGGCCTTAAACCTGCTTAAAGTAAAGTCAAGCGTGAACACAACACAGCACACAGTGTGAACAATTTGTGTGAGATATGTTCTCTGCATTTAACCCATTCACCAAGCGAAGCAGTGAGCTGCCGCCAGTGGGGAGCAGTGTGTGGCCACGATACCTTGCTCAAGGGTACCTCAGTGGTGCCACTAGCAGTCCTGGGATTTGAGCCCACAACCTTCTGATCGCGAACCGCTAGTCCACTAGCCGCCCCAAACGATAACCAATGCGAAAGTATCAGTTTTGTGCGTTTACGGCATGTCATATTGTCAGAAATGCTTCCAGTCCTGGCCAAATTTCTTGTCAAAATGGTGACCTGCATGTTCACCAGTCGATACGGCAAAAATTCTGACAGATTCATAAACGAAATGACAGCAGTCTGCTTGGGGTCATTAACATCTTTCTGTTCTTCTGTGATGCTAAGAAATGGCTTGTAAAGGAAAACAAGCTGCTCTAGCTGTCTGAGGAGACATCATACAGACATTTTATCTGCTGTTCACAGTCCCCTGAGCTTGTCATCTCAGTTTGAAAGACATATTACACCATCCCTTGCAGAGTAACGGTGAAACAAACCACATATAACTGCATACAGAATACCGATTAGTTTACAAGAATTACCTCCTAACTAAAGCTGTTCCCTGAAACAATGTTTACTGAGGATTTAGATGGAACTAACCTAGTGCAATGAAAATAGTACTGCTGTCAAAAGTTCTCCGATTTAATGGACTCTAGCAAAAATGTTCAGGACCGAACTGAACTGAAAAAAAGTTGATGCTGTACAAAAGCATATCACATCTTACTGTAGTCCCAGCTCAGTGCTTAGCCTAGTAATCTAGTGTTTTAATACATACATACATACATACATACATAAACATACATACACACATCTGTTCATATTTGTTTCAGCCTAATAGGGATAGAGCATAAATATAGAATGTCTTGGTGTCCCTGAGGCTGTTGTCAAATAGTTTTTATACAAAAATCTCTTCCTCGCCTAAACCTTTGTCGGCACCACTACAGAAGCAAACATTTTATTCAGGATTACTTGTGTATAGACTTGTGCATGTAAGTTTAAGTGTAGTGGTGCCTACACACTAGACAAGACAAGAATGGCAAAAGTTATAAAGGTTTGCACTGAAGGGGTTTGATCAAAAATCAAATCAGACAAATTTGTGAATGAGTGTATGTTTACTGCTCCATTCTTCCATGATCTAGTGTGTGTGCACCTTGATGCGTCACCATTTGACAGCGTTACACTGCATTCACGAGACACTTTTATCCGGTAAAAAATGCATTAATACACACCTTATGTGAGACTAATCGCAGTACTACTCTTCAATCTTCAGATTTAGATCGTACAGCTCTGAATGTGAGTTGATAGAAGCGTCCCATTGACACAACTAAGTGAAACCCTGCCGTACGCTGTCCCCTATTAAAATGTGTACAATTTTTTATGTATGTCTGTTGTCTATCAATTAATTGTATTCACTAAAATGCACTATTGAGATGCACTATTGATACAAAAAAGTCAATGTAAAAGCGGCCGTATGCAGGCTGTGTCCTAACAGTTCAATGAACCCTGCTTTCCTATCTGCTTTCCTTGATTTGTGGGCCTAGGACAGTATGTAGTCGACCATTTTGCTTAACCGGTGGTCCTTCCTTGGATCATTTTTAATAGGCACTGACTACTGCGTATCAAGAATACCCCACAAGGAGACGCTCTGGCACAGTCACCTAGACATCACAATCTTCAAGGTCACTCGGATTCTTACACTTGCCCAACGCATCAGCATCAAGAACTGGTTTTAATATTGGCTGATCAGTGTATTGCATAACATGGTGTGTGCTTTAGGATGCACGCTACTCTTATGTGGTTTGAATGAGGGATTTAAAAAAGGTCAACACGTTTGAAAAGTTCTCAGGCTCAAAGATAATTTCCAAGTAGGCCAGACCTGTCCTGTAACTACAAATAATGTGGCTTTCTGCAAAACAAAACAAAAGTCATTTTACTACTGTACCAATAGTCTTTTTTGAAGAAATCTGACATTTAAAAAAACAAATCCGATTTCTAATTGTATTGACTACAAAACTACAAAATGAAGGACATGTTTGGGGTTGGTGTGTGTATTTCTTTAAAGCCTGTTCAATCATTCCACTACGATGCCTGGTGAGAGCAGCTCCTTGTCTTATATGCCTTTTTGAACCTCAGTTACATGAATGTATAATTAAGACAAGACATGATCGACAGCCCAATCATGCTCATCTTGCTCATCTCATTCGTCTCATGAAATGGCATATATGATTAGCTGGTAGGCTAAAATGAATCTGATAAGCTACTTACAGCTTGCTAGCTGATTCATCAGATATTGTTCTGTTGTTGTTTTTTTCCAGTGTTCACATCGTGAGTCATTTTTAAAAAAATTTTTTATTCATCGGCACAAAACACCCTCCGAGCAAAAGGCTACGTGTGAAAACAACCTAATGAAATGTCTCTCTTCATTCTGCTCCAGTCTTCCATCCGGTGGAGTGCTCATACTGCCGGAGTGAGAGCATGATGGGTTTTCGCTACCGGTGCCAGCAGTGCCACGGCTACCAGCTTTGCCAGAATTGCTTCTGGCGTGGCCATGCCAGCGGTCCTCATAGCAACCAGCATCAGATGAAGGAGCACTCCTCATGGGTACGGAGAACACGCGCACACACCCACACACTCTCACACACACATACACACACAGGCACACACAAATGGAGAAAGTCCCACTTCAATATATCATTAATGGGACAAGCTATAAAGGATGTATAGCATTGGCTCATTCTGCGGCCTGATTGCCAGCCTGGCACAGAGTGATAATTGAGCTCCAGAGTTGCTTTTCCCTCTAGAATTTCATTCTCCTCTGATGCCGGATTTCATGGGGTTTTTTTATGTGGCACGGCAAGTGGGTTATATTGATTACATTTTCAAATCTCCCCCGTTGGCCCCAAGCTCAATTGCTGTGCTGAAAATTGAAGCCCAGGAAAGAATTTGAAGCGCTTCCTAAATCCAATTCTGAGAGATTTTCTCTCCTACCCTCCCTTTCTCTCTTTCGTTTTCTCACCGCCCCCCGCCCCCCCTGCGACTGCCACCATGAGGATGATTGTTTTCAACCCCCAAGTACCGATCAAGGTCACCCCAGTGCAGCGTTTTGCTGAATCAAACAACATTTTTTTATTAGGACTGAAAGTAAAAAGATTCTAAAACTTTTTACTGGCGATTGTGATTAATCCTAGTTGTTGAGGGGAAAGGATTTTTTTTGGTTTATTTTAGTCCAACAGCGGCTTAATCTAAAGGATGATTATATAACTTAGTGAAGCATGAATGTCTTGCTGTCTTCATTAAGTGCTGTGGCTTTTTATTGGGATCTTAAGGTGGGTGATTGGTATTCAGCCCACTTCAGTGTGTCTGGCTTTGTCTTTGTTTCTGTGCCTTTCATAGAAGTCCCCAGCCAAGAAACTGAGCCATGCCATCAGTAAGTCTCTGGGTTGCGTGCCCATAGGAGAGCCTCCCCACCCTGTGTTCCCCGAGGCAGCTGAGAGACCGCAAGACCTGGCACACCCTGCGTAAGTACCATGGAGCTCTTATGCCTGACGTTTACAGTCAGACTGCAATATACAAACCCACTACCAGACAAAAGCATGCATCTCATCATAAAATGGTAGACAACAAAACCAAAACTACAGAATAAACATGAGCTGAGGAACAGGGAGCAATTCCAACAGAAATAAATGAAAGAAAAATACCATGTAAATTCCATAGTTCTCTGAAATTGACACATAATTGGACTGAATCATGTACCGTAGCCATTTACTGCAGGGAATGAATATGCATTTATGTTTGCTTTGTTCTATTGTTCTTGGTTCTTTTGGGTTTTTTTGCATGAAACAGAAAATTATTTGTATTTTTCACTGGGTGTCTGCTAGGATACTCACTCAGTCAGGTTTAGAAATGTTGACTTTGGTTCAAACTTGACTTGTCATTAATTGAACACTGAAAAACAGAAGAAACATGAGAAAACAGCTTGATAAAATAGCACAGTGTGTTGGCATGAGGTTGTAGTTATTACAATATATGAATGAATGCAGGTAGATATGCTACAATAATTGAATGCAGGTAGATATGCTGTTAAGTGAGAAGTTTTGAAAAGGCTCACTACCTAATTCACACTCTTGGTGACTGGTCTTTTGATCAGGAGTATGTCTCAGTTAAAGACACAAACATTCTCACTTTCCTGTAGTAGGACGTTCAGTCTGGAGCAAAGACAGAGCTAAAAGAAGCAGAAGCAACAATGGACAAAGTCCACAAATGGACAAAGTCCACAAATGGACAGTCATTTATTACTTGACTAAAATTTGTGTATTTACATTTATGCTTGAGTTAAGGTATTAAAGGACTCGTTTTTATAGTGGACGTACGGTTCAAAACTAAAACTTATGACATCTAGCTATAACTATATTATTTTTTAATAAGACATCTTCTTGTTTATTAAGAAATTAGCGTTAATCGGAAACATGTCACGTTTTCAGGACTTCAGAATAACTCATCACTGCTTTTGTTACTTTCACATGCTGGTGAAGACCAATTGTCCAGCTTTTTTCCAGCAACACAGGCTTTTGTTTTGTGAGGGGCTGAGGGGTAGGGTGGGGGTTCATTGCCGTGACAGCAAAGATTTTGGCGTGGTGGGTCGCCATGGATAAATGTTGACAGCGGGAACACTGCACACACAGCTCCGGTAAACAGCCCTGCAGGCAAAACAACATTACATCCGCCTTACATTTTTTTGTTGTAGCTGTATGGCTATAGTAAAACCTTTATAGTTAACCTTTCTGTTTTTCTCCCATTTTGTATATTTAAATAGTTAAAACAACAAAACAGATGCAAAAACATTGCCCTTTTAGGAATGCTCTCAAAACTTGGCACTTGAATACTAACAGTAGAGGTGCTGTTTTGTTGGACAGAAATGAGAAAAGGCAGAAGTGGGGAAAAAAAAAGCTTTTAGGAGGGACGTTTTCTAGAAAACCACATCTCCACTGCGAGCGTGCAGTCAGTGATTTCTGTGTGACAGTGGTAACCAGTTTTGTGGCATGAAGAGAAGTGAAATGTGTCAGCCTTAGTCATTTGTGAAATGTCACTGATGACCTCAGTTACTAAAGCTGTGTTCCATGGTTTAGTGTGTAAACAACGTTTCTCTCCAGCAGTTCTCTCTGTTGTTCTGATTCACAAGTCAGAAAAACACAGATAGGCCTGTTGGTCGTATTTAAAACAAACTTGACAAGTGGCTGGGAGAGTACTGAAGAAACTGCACCACAACATCAGCAGCACATTTCATCGGACCATATATCTTATACACGGCTTACATACAGTTCTACACTTCACAGCGTCCGTACACTAAAAATGAAAATTATTATGTGGTACTGATATGTTCATAAAAACAAATATAACTATGTAGCATTACCAGTTTTACATTCTATACATAAGCACATACCACTGGTAATGTTAGTGTAGATACTTTTAGTATTGGAAATGCTTGAGATCAAATATTCACTCCTCTTTTTTTTTTACAGCTGTAACTGCATTCGTCTTTTCATCAATAATGTTCTGCGCTATTTCTTTATTTTCCCATTTCCATGAGAGAGACCATCGATTGGCAGATCCATCTGGGGGGAGAAATGTAATTAGGATATGCCGAGAAGGAAGAAACTGTGTGTAAAATATATATACGACGGTGGTTCTCGGTTTTACTGCATTGTAAATATGAGCACTTGAATCAATCTTGAGTTATCATGGGCACTCTTAGTCACAGAAACTGACCCTAGTTTTATTTAGTGGCAGGCACAGGAGTGCAAGAATTTATGTACGCTGTCAAACAGCACAACATATTACACACATTACAAGCGAAAAGATTTAAAGTTAGAACTTTTTTTCAAAGGGAGTGCGGGTCATTGTTTTATTATGTACGGTATAAAACGCAAGTCCAAGTCATTGTGACATCAATGGATACATTCGTCTTAAAGTGATGGTGTTTTATTTTGCGCCTGGTGAATGGGGTACATCTCGGTGAGTGCTATTATATGGAGGTGACGCCCGAATGATTTGAAATGAATTAATATATGAATGTGGTTCTTTTATGTGATTTCTGATGAAATGGGAGAATAGTGTTTTCACTGGGCAGACAGTAGGGTGTTCGCTCAGTCAGGTTTCGATTTCAAATACCCTCTGCTTTCAGCTCGTCTTGTCAGTAAGTACTTGAGGCGAAAGAAACTGTTTTATACCCTTCAAGATTACCCCTTGAAAGCAGAACTGAGAAATGACTTCAGGTCGGCTATAACCTGTGGCCTGTGACCACACCGGTCAAAACAATGCACTGCATTGTTTGATGCTGTGGAACAGAAGAAAAAAAAGGCATCCACCAGCACAATGAGACTGCACACGGGACTGAAGCCTCCTATGGGGAGGAGGTAATGGTTAGAGTGCAGTCTCATGCTCAGATGGCATTTCAGGCTTTGGCGGTGGCGAGGCACACAAAACCTAGGAGAGCTTTAACGTTAATGGACGCTGCTGATGGTGACATATTCTCACCAGGGTGCTGTCCTGTGTCCCCACAGAGCAACACGGGCACTTAAACCTGGACGTTTTCCCCCAGAAACAGGCTTTACCTGCTACTTGTCTACTCTGGCATAGTACTGTCAAACAATTTTTAACTCACTGTTACTATTCCGTTCACTATTTCAAAATCACTCTTCCAAGGTGTTGATCTGTTGTGAGTTTTTGTGACCGGTGCCTTATAGCAATGGCTGTTTTTTATGGCCTTGTTTTGTTAGCCTTTGTTAAACAACAGGCAGCAAAAAAAAACCCAGCAGGGTTTGTTTGCTTTTTATCCAAAGCTTGGAACACCCTGATATAACACATGCACACACTTCAGGCATTTGCAGTAATGAGGCAGTGAATAGTTACGTATATATTTCAACATGAAATGTCTATTGACCTGTTAGTGATCTGCTGAGTGTGTCACATTGTTCCCAGCACATTTCTAGAACTTTTGAACCCTTTCGCAAGTTCGACCTCACCAAAAAGCCTGTGTTTTTGTGCGTCACCTCCAAAAAAACATCAGACAACAAGCGTTCCACTTTGCCAGCCGTGACAGGCCCCTATGCCTTAAAAACAAGCTTGCCGAGCTTGTCCGGTTGTATGCTGGTATTCATCAGAGTGGGCAGCACTCTAGTCAAGGTTTTAAGACCCAGCACAGTTGCTTTTTGTTTATTGTCACAAAAGTAAGATTGGATATTCACTGCATTTCAGGAACTTTCCAAAACGTTCCAAAAAATGAGGTTTCTACAAGTTTTATACTTTCCCTCTCTGGGATTGACACAACCCAAAAACTTGAGCCTTGATGTGTGTTCATCTTCCTAAACGTGCGATGGAATTGCCAAATCCTTGCTGTTAAGGATCACTGTAAGCTAAATATAGCACAAGCATGGAGATTCATGATAAGTTTTGTAAATCTCATCAGAGAATCAGTAAAATTCACAATCCTTTTAAACCGTGGAATAGTTTCTGGTCTAATGATAATATCGACTCTAAATCAAAGGGCACATTGACATGCTTTTTCCGTCCAGGTCTATTTTTAGGGATTCAGGTGGTGAGAAAATAAAAGCGGGTGCCAAAATATGCAAGTGCGCCACACTCAAAGAAACTGAATGATATGTGCATGATATGTGCAATGATAGGTAGAGTTTCATGTGTTGTTTTTCTGTGTTTAGCATGAACGTTAGATTTGCCCAAAAAGACTGATAAAGCCGAACCTGACTACAAAAGCCTAACCATATTCTATGTGTGCTAGATAAAAGAAATAATCATCTTTAAGACATGAATATGAATCAAATCTTTAGATAATGGATGCCCTGAGCAGCTCATTTTCATTCTAACAGAGCTAAGTGGTACCCACTTTTTTCAGACCTTCATTCCATCTCCAGTATTTACCGGAGTGTAAGGCATTACTGGAGGATGTGTAAAAGCATTTATGCTGCTTATATGCCATCCTGCATTGTTTCAAAGTAGAAGCTGGGTGGCCTTAGCTTAACTAACATGATAAGAGCTCTATTCAGGTCAGAACGGGTCTGATTGTCGCTAACTCAGGTTTACATGATAATGTCTCAGAGCTGATGGAGTGAAGTGTAGGATGGGAGGGGTGAAATTAAACTTGTTCTATGGTGTTCGGCTAATTCAAACAGTAGCTTTGTGCTCACAGCTACCCTAACTGTCACCAGCATCTTTGCTAAGCTAATTATAGCTTTGACGTTAAGCCACCCGTGCCAGTACAGACTCGGTTTTACCTAACTGATGCTAAAATGACTCTCTAAGTCAAGTGACCGGTGCTAGAGCGACAGATTAAATCAAACACGCTCTATGGTGTGTGTGTGTGTGTGTGCAGCCATTGAAGGAGCCACTGTCGTTCTAACTTTCTGAGGTACTTACTAATTCTATCATTGATGTGCCCTCCTAATATGTTTATTTGGGTGGTTACCACATACATTACAAGGACAAAAGTATTGGGACACACCATTTTTTCAGGGTTTGGACTAGGCCCTTTACGTCCAGTAATCTTAATGCCACAGCATACCAAGACATTTTGGGTAACGCCATCCTGACCTCAACCCAGTCCAACACCTTTGGTATGAACTGAAAGGGAGATTGCAACCTCATAAATGCTCCACAGAAACACTCCAAAATATTGCAGAAAGCCTTCCAAGGAGAGTGCAAGCTGCTATAGCTGCAAAGGGGGGACCAACTCCATATTAAAGTCTATGTATTTGAATGCATTAAAGTTTCTGTTGGTGTAATGGTCAGGTGTCCCAATACTTTTGTCCATATAGTGTAGATGTGTAATAGAAATAATTTTGGAATAGCATCATCGTTTTTTCATGCTGGTATTTAAAAAAAAAACAAGAAACAATAACTTTTTGAATTACCCAGATATATCTTACCACCCTCCCACATCATATATTCCTGAAAACGTTTTGGTGTGCACAATGTTACTGTCAGATGTTGCGCTTTGCTTTGTTCTTTGGATCGCACTGTTGGATTTGTTCGTATACACATCAGTATTTTCCTTTAATTAAGACTTTTACTCAAATCTCTCACAGTAATTATGTTCTTGCACCTAAGGCCATATAGCCATTTGGGTAGAGATGATGCGAGCGCCTCCCCTAACTCGCTCCATAATGACCATCTGCGGCTCCTCAGGGAGCTGATGCGTCACTGTAAACATGTCTGACTTCCTAGTGCTGCTTCACATAGTGTTCCTGTTGCCTCTGACCTCAGGACAGTGTTCGTCAGCATGATCCTCCCAATCGCGCTGTCATGCATCCTGACTGAGCCGTGAAGGCAGAATCAGGGTAGCAAATCATGTCCGATCAAACTCATGAATCGAACAAACATTGAGTGGGCGGGAGTTGTGGGGGGGGTTTCACAGCCCAGCGTTGGTGCCGGTTATTTAGAGTGGCACAAGTGTCTCTGACGGACTTCAGGATTGTTTAGCCGTAGTTTGACAACTGATTGTATGTGGAGGCAAAAATTTGTCTTTCAGATTCCCTCAGGTTTGACAGATGGATCTTGTTTGGGGCAAGGACAGACTGTCTGTCTCTATTTACAGCGCAAGAGGGAAAGATATCAAAATTTAGCAGAACATGGACAGCTTGTTTCGTGCGATAATATGATTGGTAAACCTGTTGAAAGCATTGAAGATTACATTCATTTTCTTATAATAGACAAGAGATTTGTGGCTCTTAACTCCTGGAAATAATTACCACAGCTTTGAGTATGCTCTTGAAGTGTGCAGAGAAGAACATAAGCAGGTTTTGGATTGTAAGGCATTACTGGAGGATGTGTAAAAGCATTTATGCTGCTTATATGCCATCCTGCATTGTTTCAAAGTAGAAGCTGGGTGGCCTTAGCTTAACTAACATGATAAGAGCTCTATTCAGGTCAGAACGGGTCTGATTGTCGCTAACTCAAGTTTACATGATAATGTCTCAGAGCTGATGGAGTGAAGTGTAGGATGGGAGGGGTGAAATTAAACTTGTATGCTCTTGAAGTCTGCAGATTGCCAGATGGATTCATCACGCCAGAGAATGCACCTCCACTGCTCTAGAGTCCAATGGTGGCGTGCTTTACTCCACTACATCCGACGCAGTGGTGTAAAGCTTGGATGCAGCTGCTCAGCCATGGAAACCCATTCCCTGAAGCTCTCTACGCTGTTCTTGAGCTAATCTGAAGGCCACATTAAGTTTGGAGGTCTGTAGCGATTGACTCTGCAGAAAGTTGCTGCTGAGTTGCTGTCGTTCCCAATCGCTTCCACTTTGTTATAATACCACTGACAGTTGACTGTGGAATATTTAGTAGTGAGGAAATTTCATGACTGGACTTGTTGCACAGGTGTCATCCTATCACGGTACCACACTGGAATTCACTGAGCTCCTGAGAGCGACCCATTCTTTCACAAATGTATGTAGCAGCGGTCTGCATGGCTAGGTCCTTGGAGTTATACACCTGTGGCCATGGAAGTGATTGGAACACCTGAATTTAATTATTTCAATGGGTGAGTGAAGACATTTGGCAATACAGTGTATAAAGCAAGGTCCGTAAAGACATGGATGAGCGAGTTTGGTGTCGAAGAATTCGACTGGAATGCACAGACCTCAACCCAGTAGAACACCTTTGGGGTGAATTAGAGCGGAGACTGCGAGACAGGCCTTCTCGTCCAACATCAGTGTCTACCTCACAAATGTGCTTCTGGAAGAATGGTCAAAAATTCCCATAAACACACTCCTAAACCTTTGAGAGAGGTTGCCCAGAAGAGTTGAAGCTGTTATAGCTGCAAAGGGTGGGCCGACCTCATATTAAACCGTATGGATTAAGAATGGGATGCCATCATATGCGTGTAAAGGCAGGTGAACGAATACTTTTGGCAATATAGTGCATATATATATATACATACATAACATACGTAACACAATTATCTTCCACTAACCAATCCAAAACCTGCTTATGTTCTTCTCTGCACACTTCAAGAGCATACTCAAAGTATTTCCAGGAGTTAAGAGCCACAAATCTCTTGTCTATTATAAGAAAATGAATGTAATCTTCAATGCTTTCAACAGGTTTAGCAATCATATTATCGCACGAAACAAGCTGTCCATGTTCTGCTAAATTTTGATATCTTTTCCTCTTGCGCTGTAAATAGAGACAGACAGTCTGTCCTTGCCCTAAACAAGATCCATCTGTCAAACCTGAGGGAATCTGAAAGACAAATTTTTGCTTGAAGTTATACACCTGTGACCATGGAAGTGATTGGAATACCTGAATTTAATTATTTCGATTGGTGAGTGAACACTTTTGGCAATATTGTGTGTGTGTATATATATATATATATATATATTAGTATAATGCCTACACAAACATTGTCCAACTTCTCTGTATCTGTTTAAAACAGATATACAGTATGTAGATGACCTCAGTTCTGATTGGCTGCCCTCTGACATCACAAAAGCTGTGAATTGAAATTTTCATATCTGCATCATATACAGTAGGCACAGAAATAAGCATTTGCATTCTTTATATACTGCATCACGCTCTTTATCTTTGAAGAAATTCATGAAAAAAATCAGTTTTCCATGATGTGGACCATTTAACATTCAAAATATGAGGCTTTAGTTGTAGTTAGATAGGTAGATTTAGTCCCTTTTAACTATGCATTGGTATGCGATGCATGGATACCTGGTGTTTCCTGCATCTCTTTGGTGCATTGGTTGTGCAAATACATTTGCAAGACCCACTATGCATATTGAGGGTAGGGTGGTGTGGCGATGTGATGTAACAGGGTCAGTTGGCATATCTGCAATGGCAAGAAATCTGAAGCTTTGAAGGCAATCTATGTGACCAAATCCACGGTTACTCACATCTGTATGCCATTTCTGCCTCATAATGATACATATGCTTGTCGAAACAAGAGTTTTTAGAACTTACTGTGGCCTCTAGTGAAATCCGCCAGTAACATGTAGTTCATAGGCAAGTGTGTGAACAAGTACATTCACAACGCAACAGGTGCTGCATGAACGCGTGGTTAAAAAGCAGCTGTATCTCTGGCTTTACTGGCCCCCAAAATACTGAAAAAACTGTTTTGTATGATTTTTGTGTGATTTATGTGCTTTTTTGTTCAGTACAGCTGTGCCTATTCTGTCTGAAATGCAGACAGTGATAAAGGCCCGAGGTTATGTGCCATGCGTGTATTACCGTTCAGAGACGGACGCATAAGCAGGCTGGCAGCAGGGTCGCTCGTTGATCATTTTTATTTGCACGAGGACATTACCACTCCATATTTCCCCAGTTCTATCAGGCCGGACTCACTTCACTGTAATTATCTGGGAAAGAATAGGAACGGAGCTTGATATAGTCGATGTGACCTCATAAAAAAGTGAGCATAATTTTGTCGTGCCCTCTGCTAAGGGCAGACCTCTAGAATGAGCGAATTTCCATTCGCGGCACGTCCGACGAACTCGCCGCTCTCGGCTTTGAATCTTTGAAGATTTCAACAATCAAAATATATGTGTGAGGGGCCCATTCCAATTTGACCTGCCTGACACATTTGAATGGTCTGAAATAACAGTGCGAGCTGGTCCTCCGCCCTGGACTGATGGAGAGAGCGATGGCATGGCATCTCATGCATGCAACGGGTTATTTTCCGTTTCACTCTGTGAAGCAGCAGCACTGATCACATCAGTCCAGGGTATGGCCCCGCTGGCCGCTGCTGGTAAACACTGCCTATAATGAGGAATGGCGCTCTGGGAGACCCGTCCATACAGCACAGCGCGTCGTACTTTAATTTGCGAGAAAAGCCCCAAGATGTAGCCAAGCTGCTCTCATAAATCTGAGTAGGGGCTTTTCAATGGCACTTCACTCCCTGCAGTGACTGTGCCTGCCTCTGCAAACACATTTACATAGCCTGTGTCTCACTTTTACAAAGAAGCAGATGCTATTAACACAAGTAGGATTTATGTGCACATGTCTGCGTATTACATTGCTACATATTGCAATGTGGTAAAAACACATGGATGAATTAATAATGTGCATGGTTAAAGATGATCCCGCTTTATTTTGACCAGTGATTTTTTAGTGGCTGTCTGACTGCATAGCTTTGTCAGGACGCCCAAGGAAACACTGGAACGGCGACTGATCAGGATGCTCATGGTTAGAGGTCACATTTACATATTCTTCTGCAATATCAGTATTTCCGAGGCCCATGTCTCAATACGATTTAACGATACGTCTCTATTCATGTGTGTTTGTGCGTGCTCATATTTGCACGGATGCGTGTATGCATGTATTACACCGAAATAGGAGCGGAGGAAAAATATTAAAGGCGGTGAGATGGGCAGAGGAAGAGACAGAGTGAGAGGGAGGGAGAGAGAGTGAGAGAGGGAAAAAGAGAGAGAGAGAAGTGGCTAAGACAGGCTGGGGATGAGGGGGAGAGAAAGCGCGCATCTGGATCGTCACCAGGTCATGTGACTGCCAGGTTTCCTTGGAGACAGCAGCAATGTTGTGCATTCAGATGCTAGTTCAGTTGAGCAGAGGGCAGGACGGAGCAGGCAGCAGCTGGCCTCTGGATGAGTGTCTGCGAGCCGAACAGACAGGTGCTCCTTACACTTCGCAAGGTGAGTGAGTCATTCTATGCAAATGCTATTATTTCTCCTTCTAGTCCACCTCCTCGCTGGGGCGCGGTGTGGACCAGTGACAAATGGGCAGGACAATATTAAGCTGTTACAGGGTTGTCGCTTAAGGTACCTGTGCTGTGCTGTATTTGTAACCACGCTCCCAAGATGTTTGCCAACCACTTCAATCAAGGCGTGACAAGCAGTGCTTTCCCTCTCTCTGTCTCCCTCTCTTCTTCTTAGCCTCTGAAAAATGCTTCCTTTTGCCCGTTTTGGAGTGCAATAAGACTGCGTTCCACAAGCCTTCCCGCGTGTTGTTGGAAGTCGCTGGGGAAATTAAAGTAGGCATGTCTCAGTAATGCAAATTGCACTGACCCCTCCGAGTGACTGCTGGCTGCGTGTGTCAGACACGAGTAACTAATGGCATCCTCTCGAGGAAACAGAGCCGAATATGAGAAGCAGGCATTTTTTTAATGTGCTCCTCACACAGGAGATTGTAGACTGTTTATACCGATATTTGATCGAGGCTCGGAGGACAGCAGCGTAATCTGGGCACTGCCAACACATTATACGACAGTTTGGGTGTGGTGAATTGGATTGTTCTGAGATTTTCAGACTTATGCTGGTGCACGTTCAAGGTAAGAGAAAAAGCAAGAGAGAAAGAAACTGGGAGAGAACGGCTGGAAAGGTGGCAGAGAAGTTTGGAGTTTGACTTTTTCACAAGCAAAATTAGCTGCCAGTGGAAAACGGTCACTTCACCGAATGACGTAATTGCTTAAAACAAAGAAAACACGTCTAGAAATAGTTGTGGAATTCCTACAACATGGTAGTAAGAAGATATGTTGACTATATATATTTAAGATGATTTCATTTACCAGGACTCACCTGGTGTAAGTGTGTGGGAGGGTGGGTGGGGCACGGTCAGAGGGGCTGAACTGCTTGCCGGAGCATGTGTGAGGTCCGACGGGCATCGGGTCCAGATGGAGTCCGTGGCACTGTTTACCCACACAAATTACCTTCTGCAATGTCACCTCAGCTCTCTCTCCCTCTCTTTCTCTCTCTCTCTCTCTCTCTCTTTCCCTGTTCTCCCAGACTTGAAGCTTTAATTAGAATTACTCCGAACCTCTTTGTCTTCTTGTTAACTTAATTAGTTTTGGGCAAATAGCATTAAATTAAAATGTCACTATCTGGAAGTCAATTTACAGCGAGGAGGTTTTAGGTACGCTAGACTGCCATGGCTCTTTTCTGTCACGTCACAGGTAGTCTGACATCTCATAGGTTAAAAACTCACTGTTAATGTATGTTCCGCTCATACCTCGGCACACACTACTTTCTCACACACGCGCAGACACAAAGGTAGGCAGCCGACAGGTTGGCAGCTCCACCACTGTGGCCATGCTTGACTCATAACTTTGTAATTTTGCAGTCAGCTGAAGCCAGTGTCCAACAACATGAACGATACCATACTCATGTCCTCCGGGGCACCCACATCCACCAAAAGGTAAGCGCTCCACGCAGGCTTTCTGTTTGCATGCACTTGTTTTTAAGCCCCTCCATGTAAGCCTGTTATGTAAAAAAAAAAAAAAAAAAGGAAGAAGAAGAAGAAGAAGAAGAAAAAAAGAAGGCTCGCTTTGAATTCTGTGCTGTGCATGAGTGATGAGTGGGGGATTTTTCGAGTCCGTCTCCACAGTAAATGCACCGCCGCAGGAGTCGGGCTATACGTTCGCCTTTCAAAGGCAGATGAGCCAGAGCACTGAAGAGAGAAATTGGCCTGCCTCCTCTGTGGAAAATCTCCGAGTGTTTTGCAGACTGGGCTTGCTCAAGGTGATAGGGGAGATAGAAGCGCTCAGGATCGGGCTCTTATCCTGTAAATAGGGCTAGTCGTCAGGTTTGGCTCCTGCACTGGTTTCCTGTCCCTGGTCCGATGGCATACGCTTTAACTGTTGCTCTGTTACTGCTGGTGTGAATGGTAGTACTGGTGGGCAATGTGGCAAAAATATATCACATCATTTGAAATCATTTCACAGTATACAATATGTATCTATATATTACTTTATTCTAAGTTTGATAAGTTGGAACAGACATACATTTAAATGCATCAATTGAAAAATGTAATGAAATACCTTTTTTAAGTCATTGTTTTATGCGCTGCATTGCGCTACTTCTAATAAAGCATGCTGTCGTAGATTCACTGCATCATCAGGATTCAAATTCACTGTCTCCTTACAACAGTGTGGAAACCTTTGACAGCCAAACCACTTGGAACTAATTGTCTTTTTTCGTGAAACATGCAGTTTGTCAGTTTTGTGGATGGCTTGGCGATGTCAGGGATGTGCTCAGAAAAGCTTATCACGTAATTAATGTCTAGGATGTTGGACGGTTGTATACGAAAAGTTTATTGTCGAGAAATGAACTAATGATGATAGTATACAGTCTTATCGAAAAAAAGCTTATCATGTAATTCATGAGAACAGTATTATACAGTTATATCAGAAAAGCTTATCCTTATCTAACTCACAACAATGATATTTTACAGTCACGTCAGAAAGGCTTATTGCCACGTAACTGATTAAATAATAATATCAGACAAGCTTATCTGCATGTGATTAACATTATCAGTATTTTATTGTCACGTCACGTTTCATGATGTCGATTTTTATATCGGCCTCCCCTAAAAGATAAGGTGAAGTGAAGTTTAATACTTATTCCACTAACTGATTATGAACTGGATGTGGTTAGGAAGGACTGGAATATTTTATTCCATTACACACTTTGGGGCGCTCCGGGGTAAAATCTCTTATCAGATTAAAATTGAGAAACATCTTCGCTGGATTTATGGAACATCCCTTTGGTTTGTTCCCTGCGTTTCTCCCCAGTGCATCTCCCTCCACTTTGAGTTTGAGTTTCATCCACTTCATTTGATCACATGCAAAACGTGCCATTAATTCATTAGCAGTGTGGTTAAAGCAAGCAGAATTGCAATGCAATTCTGAGGCACTCTGCTGTAGAACCTGAAGTGTCATGACTGCACATCACTCGAATGGGCCAGATGTGACGCTCAGTGTCTGAAAGAGGAGGAGCAGGCTGCTCATATGCATGCGGTGCTAAAAATAGCTTGGCACGGTCTGCCTGAGGCAGTGGGAGAGGGTTTGGGAGGGAGGACTCCGCGCATGGGTAAACACTTCATCCGACATGAGATCCTTCACTGTAAAGATCAGAGTCAGGCTAAAAAGAGCTGACTTGACTCGTTAACCTCAGGCAGCGAGAGATGCTGTGCATTTAGATGAGCTAGCTAGCATGAGGCGGGGTTATTAGTGCATGTGCCACAGTCCGCTCTCTGCTCTGTTGTGGCTCCCTGGCAGCCTGAAGAGTCCCAGCTCTGACTGAGTGAGCACCATGTCCGGTAGCCGGCTGCGGGTTTGGCCAGAGGGTGAACGGAGGAGGAGTGTATATTTATTTCACGCCAACATCTACTCACCTGAATGCTGAGCCGAAGGCTGCAGGGACATGAAGAGAACACCGCGTCCTTACTTGTAGGGAGGGCTTGCCCTTATTGATTATGTCTGCTTTATGTAAGGGTCTGTGCAGACAGTAATCCCTTACAGTCATTAGAGCACTGGAGGCGTAAGTCGCTTTCCCTTGAGAAATGGTTTTTCCTCATGTTTTTTTGGATGAAATGCAAACTTTATAAAATAATAAACTTTATAACAGGGAATGTCATTGTGCAAAACCACTTTCAAGTCGTGAAGTCCCTGTAGTGAAGGTCTGCCAATTTCCTTCTTACCCCAAATCGGCCAAGACATGTTTGCATCTTTGATTTTACACAATAGCGACAAGACTCCATTTGCTAAGAAGCAGCGGTTAAATTGGGCGCCTTGTTTTTGCCCATGCATGTCAACAACGAGTGCACCTGCATGCACATATTCATCACATAACTGCAGCTTTTGCAAATCATAGGGTTTCTTTCTAAATACGCAAATTCCACCTCTACCACTGCAGTCCATCTGGCTTCAGACTGCACCATACCACTCACCATTTCATGGTTGTAGTGTTGAAATGAGCGAAGTTTCTGCTTCTTAATCTGGTTCTGCCTCTCCAAAGTGAAGGACGTGGCAAAAAACGAAAGGCGTCTGCTCGAGCTTGAACACTGGTTTCTTTATCGGATTCCTTACAAAATCCATGCGTGCAGATAGACAACCGGTTCGTGAATAATCAGGTTAGGGCCGAAATCTGACAATGATCATATTTTTGCTGTGCAAAGGCAATCAATAAGAATTCAGTTTATGTACTATTATGTGTTATCAGTTCTGATATCATGAAAATGTCATCCTAACTAATAGCCTATTTGTTGTTAATCTAATTAGTTAGTGTACTTGATTGAGCGGTCCTTGTTTGTCAGCCCTGACATCAACATTGTAATCAATATATGTTGATAAAGATGCCTTTAACCTGACTAAATGAAATGTTCCAAACAATTATCCCCCCCACTGACACAAGAACCTGTTATGTACTTTTGCTTGCATCAGCTCTCTCCAGTTTTCAAGAGACTGGTGGTAGAAACAGTACAGTTTGTCCAGAAGCCTCTGTTCCTCTGTACTTACAAAACAAGACACACTAAAGAAAAAAAAAACCAAGTGAACTTGTGTTGATGGAACTGATTAGGAATATTAATCTACATACACTTTTAGCTTGCTACCAAGGTGTGCTTTTGTTTAAGTTCCAAAACCTAAACTAACAATAAATCGTCATAAAAATACATACATAATTGTGAAAAACAGCACAAGAGCTACTTAAACACGCATTGGATAAAAATGAACGATCATGGAAGCACATGGTATGTGGAAGCTGTCTTTCAGCACAGTTTATCAGATTTGATCACATCAATGCGCTGAATGCGATTCACAAGGACCATTACATTACAACACTGGAGTTCAGCTCTGTTTGCTTTCCAAAGTCCATTCCCATTCCCACTCCATCTAACAAGCAATTGAAGTTTGTCCCATCTTTCCCTCAAAAGACACCAAGCTGTTAAGTAATCTCAGACTTGCTTATGTGACTTCTGACACTGTTAGGCAGTAGTCACACACTGTTAGGCAGAAAATGAGTGTGGCACAAAATAGTAGTAGTAATAGCCATCTCGAAGGCTGAATTTTGTCTGTGCTTTTGTCCATGCTCATAGATGTCAGAAACCACATAAGTGCATCTATTTATGAGTTCTGAATCAGTCAGGTTGGAAAGTTAGTGAAGGTTTAAGCATGGAGTTTATAAAGCTAATTGGCGTCCATAAACTTCCATTATTTATTAGCTATTTCAGTGTCATATCTCCAGTGCACAACGTATGAAGCCAACTTCAGATACCAAACGACTGCGATTTATGGGAAAGGGAAAGCAGGGTACATTAGATTTTTTTCGCTGAAGTGACACTTTAATGTCCCCAGAACATTTTGGTCTGGAGAGTAGAATGTGCTTCTCTCTCTGTTTCTAAGTCTGTGATAAAGGTGTGGCCTTGGCGGACGGATCAAAACCACAAGCATTGATTGGAAAGTGAGTCTATCTGCTGACGCTGCACCCCCCCCCATTCCTATC
>JBBIGA010000001.1:43407620-43425111 GCA_037576975.1 Alestes dentex | reverse complement strand
CCCCCCCCCCATTCCTATTCCTCCCCCCCCCAACCTCCCCCCACATACCCACTCTGCCTCTCAAGGGCAAGCGACACTGCAGGGAATTTATCGCCGGCTGGGTCATGCCCGGCCTCGCTGCCAGACAATAAATAACCTTCTCCGTTTGTGCGAGGATGAGTTTTTAATTTGGTGTTAACTAAGTATTGACCACCTGCCATCCAATATAAAATCATAGACTGCGCTGCACTTGTTTTAGAGCCCTTTAGTGCAGAGGGGTGTCTGTATTCCGTCCCAAAATACAAAAAGTCCTTTACTTTCCTTGCAGGTCCTCTATAGCGTTAATGCCTTGGAATGCGTATGTGTTACATTTTGTTAAATTGTTAATAAGATCATTTGTTACATTATCATTCGTACCAAGCCAGAATTCTGTCAGAAGTGCAGATTCTAATATCGCCTTATTTTGTGTGAGTTAAACCCATCCCTTACTCATTTTCTAATGTTTCTATGCTCGTCTATGATTTCATACTGAATAATGGAACAAACAGAAAATAGCTGGACGTGCAGACTGGACCCTATCGATGCTCAGTGTAAATGTATGTAAATGTAATAATTTGTAGATTACTGTGTCTCTTGATGGATGGGCGGCTTGGCCTCAGGCTGCGTGACATAAACTCTAATAAGGACAAAACGTCCCTGCAGGGAAGCTGTAATAGGATGATTCCAGCAGAGGCTTCTTCTTCGAATGGCGCTCATAATTACAAATGGCTCGAGCCTTCGAAGGCCTGGCAGGGGAGTGCTTTCTTAAACCTTAGAAGTTGTAGCTTCTGCCAACAATTACCAAACTTTCTGTAATGTAATTATTCTGCTTTGTCAAAACTGATTTGTGGGGTTAAAAGCAGAGCAGAAGAGTTTTGCCCAGACAAAGATTCTAGAATTGAAATTAATAACACATTTGAATGTGTAATTAGTGGGGGAGATGTTTAATCATTATCATTTGAATTTGATGTCAAGTCGCTGTTGAGTCTTTTTTGCAGAAAGAAAAAGCATCTTTTACATCCCTTACAGGCGTGTTTTTATCTTTTTTGATCTTGTCGCTGTCAGAACAAAAAAAACTTTACAGGAGAAGGCAGAAACGTTTTTGACTTCCAGTGTAAGTTAATGGAGCAAGATGCCTTCCTGAGTCATTTTGGACCATTTCTATTGATCCGTTCATCATGAAATTCTGTCACAAAAGTTAAAGACAGCTGGTGTGCGCTCAAATGATACAAAAAAAATCAGGAAAAATGGAAAAATGGAGGTGATTTTGAGAAATAACATCACACTTTTGCCTTCAAGTTTACTCAGTTTGATGCCAGCTTTAAAGGACTGAGCATTTCAAAAAGCCATAACATGATTTTTTTAAATTTGAATTTTATATGCCAAAAATGTTAGTTAAACAAGGTTTTACAGACTGTTAGGATTGCCGGTTTAAACGATAAATGATCAAGTATGACCGACAGTGGTCACATTTGTTAAACTACACACAAATAGAAGCTCTGTCTTCAATAGTACGTGTTCTAACACATTATTCTCATTCTTGAGGTTAGGATTAGAAACACCATACATGTTTATTTGATTGTAACCATGATGATGTTTTATGTATAAGTGTACCAGTTCAGCCTGGGATAATGATGGGAAATCTTGAGTTTGAATTCCAGGTGAAGCCAAAAACCCAAAGAGACGACTGCCCATGTTTTGCCAGTCCTGGTAAATCTACAGATCATTAGTGTCCACAGTACTATCCAACCTGCTGGCTCTGGAAGTATATTTTATTCATGTGAAAATCAACCAAGAGAATTCAGGGCATTCTTTCCATTGAGTATGTGCTAACAAGGACACAACAGCCCCATAATAAGCCTGAAAACAATAGGATTCCAGTGTATCCTTCTCTGAAAGGCGCTGATAAATATAAATGACTTGAGCCTCTGAGGGTGTTTTGGCACAGGGGAGAGTTTTTAATGAATCAGACCCTGGGGAGTGAGCGAGTGTGGAGCTCAGACAGGTCACACTGACTGGGTTGTGGTGATTGACACAGTGGTCCAGCTTTTTTTAGACCCACTGTCTTGGTCCGGAAACAGGCGCTACAGTTTTTTCTTGGAAAAATGATGAATCTGATGTGGTCTGCAGTGTGGCAGCCTCTAGAATGTACTCATAAACGCAAACACACTCCTGAATCCTTATTGCAGACTGCGTAATGAGGAGGGGTGGCATATGTTTTGTCATCTGCTCCTGCCGTATGCCCAGTCATATAGCATGAGACTGCACCCACACACACACACATGCACACACACACACACACACACACACACACTTCTCTTCACCGCGCACTCCCTACATTTTGTAAAGTGGCAATGGAGGCTGAAATGATCTGCGGAGAGATAAAAATAATGGCGATCTAATCACTCCCTGCCTGCTGTGGGATACCTCTGCAGTGTGACCAAAGTTACGGTCCAGGTCCTGCTTGAAAAGATCTTTATCTTAATGGAAGGATTCTTGGTGAAAGAATGGATAAACACACAAGCCCCCTCCCTGTCCTGTGTGCTATGCAAGACGGTCCGAGTGTGTTGCTGTTTTACGTGGCTCTATGTTTAACCGTCCTGCTTTCATGTGTCCATGCTTAGCTTTTTTGTTTTTTTGTTTTTTTGTTTTTTCTATATTGTCGCATAGCAAAGTAGCGGGTCATTCATCAGTAGCTGTTATAGCAAACCAAATGTACAGTAACTCAGTTATCCACTCGATCAGCCGAGATGTTTAGTGTCCGATGTTGCTTCTTTAGTTTGGCACCGGAGCTGTAAGGCTGATGTAGCTAAAAGCTAATAAACCAGTAGAACTGTGCAAAAGTGAAAAACTGATAAGCGAATAATTGACAAACGGTGCTGCTATTCGTATTCATGCAGCGATAATTCATTCTAACATAGCCGCTATTTTTGGCAGTTATGTTTGAATGCATTAATGGATCAGTGGGAGAGACACTCTGCACGTCACCTTCAGACATTGGTCTCAATTGTTCCATTCGTTGGTTATTTAAAAAAAAAAATATATATATATAATAACTGCAAAATCTTTTCACATCTTTCAATGTGATGTTTTTATTTTTTTCCCCCCAAGTTATGGATAGTAGTGTCCGTTTGAGTATCATTAAAAGCAGAATTAGTATGATTTTAAGACATTTGTGATCTATTGGCCACTTATAAACCCGTTTTAATGGAAGTCTTGTCATAAAGTGGTGACTTTTGTTTCCTATTGCATATAGCTAAAACAAAATAGCTCACCTAGACAGAGTTAGAGAAGTGGTTAAGTTTGCTTGATTCTAATTGGTGCAGTTTTCATGTGAGCTACATTAGCCTTATAGACAGGTCAAAAACTAAAAAAAGTAAACTTCAGACACCAAACGTGTGTTGACAGATTATGTTTAAGTAAAATTATTATTAAAAATTGTGTTATTTGACAATTGGTCTATTACTGGACTGTTACTTCAAAGCTTACTTGCAAGTCTGGCATCTCTCTCTCTCTCTCTCTTGCTCTCTGTCTCTCTCTGTCTCTCTCTGTCTCTCTCTGTCTCTCTCTCTCTCTCTCTGTGGACAGCAGTACTCTGGAGAGTCCCAGCAGGCTGGATGAAGAGCATCGTCTCATTGCTCGCTATGCTGCTCGTCTGGCAGCCGAAGCTAGCAATTCTACAGTGAGTATACTTTAATATGCACATATACACTTTCTCTCTCTCTCTCTCTCTCTCTCTCTCTCTCTCTCACATACACACACACACTATTTCTTTCCACACACCACCTCTGCTCAGGCACTGGGTCACTTTTGCTGCGCCTCCTCCACTGCGCAGGAGCTCAGTACAAATGACTTGCTCAGGTTTGAAAGGACAAGTTTGTTCCACTGATGTGTCCGCTCTGCCGTTTCTTCGCCTTTGCGACTGCGCTCCTTCTAGCCGTTAGGTCCCCTGTCACTCAGTGTGTTGATTTAATAGCCCGGCTTTGTGCGGCACATTTCCTTTCTAACTTCCTTCGTCATTGTCTCTTGCAGCAGTGCCCACCCACTGACCTGAGCTTCAACTTTGATGCCAATAAGCAACAGAGGCAGCTCATTGCTGAGCTGGAGAACAAAAATAGGTGCGTTTCTGGTTTTTGTCACACCGGTGTGTCTGCATTCATTAAGCACTTCTGAAGTCCTTCTGACTTAGCTCATTATATTTCTGTTATTCTGTCATGTTATTCTGCACAATGACTACATTAATAACTCTTTTAAATGATCCATAAAGCTATCTATCACATATTTAGCTACAAAGAGGAGGTATAGGCCAAGGGTAGTATACTTTAGGAAGACAGTAAAAGAGAGAAAGGTGCTGCAGTCCAGATAGAGAAAAGATGCTGCAGTCCAGGTGTTGTTTTGTTTAGAATGAGGTGAGTGGAGTAAATGTGTTGGTAAAAGTGTGTTGGTGAATGTTCTGTGATGCTGGTTTATGGATCAATAGGGAGATCCTTCAGGAGATCCAGCGGCTGCGTCTGGAGCACGAGCAAGCCTCGCAGCCAACACCAGAGAAAGCCCAACAGAACCCTACTCTCCTCGCAGAACTACGTCTGCTCCGGTACACACACACACACACACACGCACCGACACACACACACACATACACTCTCTAAAAACCTCTGTAAACAATAAGCAACATTTGAATTAATACAATTTTTTTCTTAAGGAATACGGATTCACACATGTTTCCACTTATCTCAGATATAGTTGATCAGTCATGAAATGTCTGGAGTGATGCTTGGCTTGCAACCCAGTTCTAATCAAAAGCAGTAAATTTAATTGTTCACTAAATTATCTGAGAAGGGAATTTAGTGTGTCCTACTGAAACTGAAGTCATTAAATTGATTTGTTTCAAATGTGTACCTAATTCCCACATTAATCATCCGTATTGCTTCTACACAGTTATTGCCTGAAGCGAACTGAAAGACACGGTTGCTGGTGTAACAGAATTTATTTATAAGTATGTATTGTAGGTGATCAGCCATAACATTAAAATGACCTGTCTAATATTGTGTAGACTGCCCTCAACAGTCCTGAAGCTTTGACTCCACAAGATGTTTGAAGGTGTGCGGTGAGATCTGGCACTAAGACATTAGCAGCAGATCATTTCAGTCCTGTAAGTTGTAAGGTGGGGCCTCCAAGGATTGGTCTAGCTTGTCCAGCACGTCCCACGGTTGCTGGTCTAGACTGAGATCTGGGGAATTTGGAGGCCAAGTCAACGCTTTGAATTATTCATGTTCTTCAAACCATCCCTGAACAATTTTTGCAGAGTAGCAGGACACATTATTCTGCTCAAAGAGGCCCCTGCCATTAGGGAACACAGTTGCCATGAATAGGGTGTACTTGGTCTGCAACAGTATTTGGAAAGGTAATACCTAACGTCTACATGAATGCCAAGACCCAAGGTTTCCCAGCAGGACATAGTCCAGAGCATCACACTGCCTCCACTAGCTCGCCATCTTCCCATAGTGCATCCTGGGGCCATCTCATGCCCAGTGATGTAAGTGATGGCCATCCACATGATGTAAAATGAAGTTTGATTCATTGGACCAGGCCACCTTGCTCCATGGTCCAGTTCTTATGCTTACGCGCCCATTTGGACAGTACGTGGTTTCGGCAGTGGTCAGAGAACAGCATGGACACTCAGACTGGTCTGTAGCCATGCGGCCTCATGAACAGTAAGCTGTGATACACTGTTTGTTCTGATGTTCTGTCATAGCCAGCGTCAACTTTTTTAAGCAAGTTGTGCTACAGTAGCTCTTCCGTGGAATTTGACCAAACAGGCTAGCCTTCGTTTCCCATGTGTTTCAGTGAGTCTTGGATGCCCATGACTCACCTATTGCCCTTCCTTGGGCTGCTTTTGGTTTATTCTGCATACCGTAACCCCCACACAAGACCCGTTGTTTTGTAGATGCTCTGACCCAGTCTTCTAGGCATCACAATTTAGCCCTTGTCAAAAATCACTCAGAGCCTTACAATTGCCCATTTTTCCTGCTTCTGACCACAAGAACGGGCTCTTCATTTGCTGCCTAATATATTCCACCCCTTGGCAGGTGCCACTGGTACAAGATAAGCAATGGTCAATGCTTCAATGGTACAATGGTCCAATGATAATCAATGCTTCACTTCACCTGGCAGTTGATGTAGTGTTGCAGCTGATCGGTGTATATTTATACAGTTTATGTATGTGAAAATAACACACTTTTGAGTGACAAATCAATGCATTAATTTTCGCAGATTCTAGGTTATTTACAGACTGTAAAAACGGATCTGTGCTGTGGTGTAAATGACTTGACAACGAGGAGACACAGTTCACCCATGGTGTAGTACCACGTTTGGGCACCAGAGGACGTGTAGGAGTCGAGTGATTTCAGCCCTCCCATGTGTTTACAGTGAATATGGACTTTAAAATTTTTGGCATATTAAACTGTTTTCTTTGTGGCAGATCATTGATCCTTTTGCCTGGTTTACCTCTGCTGAACTTTTATAGTGACCCAGAAGACTTCAGTTATGTGTTGGGCATATGCAGTTTTACTGGTATGGGCTAATAATGGGTTTCTTTATGAACTGTTATGTCTTTTTCTTAAGGCACAGAAAGGATGAGCTGGAGAAGCGTATGTCGGCGCTGCAGGAGAGCAGGAGAGAGCTGATGGTGCAATTGGAGGGACTCATGAGGCTACTGAAGGTATAACTAACTTCAGTTGTGTGGCCACGACTCTTTTTGGACTCGCATGGACGTTGGTTTCTTTTTTGTGCTCACCATGGTCTGCTGGCACACAGTCAAATCCCTGTTCAGCTATAGACTTACTTCTTCTTTTATTATAATTTTCTCCTCCCTCACTCATTCTGCTCTCTGTCTCTGTCTCTCTCTCTCTGAACCGGTTTCCTCTCACTGCTCTCTCTGTGCTGGCTGACAGGATGAAGAGCAGAAGGCCGTAAGTCTTCCTCTGTCCTGACTTTGGTCTTTTACATGAGGATCATCACAAAGGAAAACCCCAGAATTTTTTTTTTTTTTTTGTGCTATATCTGTATTTAACACTCAATTACTATAGAACATCATTTTACGAAGCTTTAGGAAAGTGCTCTAGAGCTGTAATTTAAAGTAAAATTAGAGTGACCCCTTATAGTCAATGTGAAATTCTTTCCCTGCATTTAACCCAAACACCAAGTATAGAAAATGTAAAGAGCAGTTGTTTTTGCAGATATTTTATGGACTAGAAAGAAACAGAAGGAAGGAACTACCCATCACAGTAGCCTAGCTTTACTACTTCCCCTGACGTACTGAAGAGAAGTAGCAATCTGGTGCACATCTTTCAGTACCGCACCAGCAGCAGTCCTGCAAGTCCTAACAGATCCTACTGCAGTGCTTGTCAAACCAAGTTCACGTCACAATATTAAAGGGCCCATATCCAGCATTTTTGTTTTTATATTTGACTTTTTCCCCCATGAGGTCCATTTACAGCATCTGTGCTTTTTTGAACCAAAAATGATGCATTTTGTAAGGGAAGTTCCCATCTCTTTTTATCTCTAGAATGTTTTTATTAATGTATCTTTAAGACTGATGTAAATAAGGAGGTGGGTGGAAACCCTTATAATTACAAATGTCATTTATATATATATCTCTTATTAATAAAGAAAACAGAAAATAGTTTTTTTTCATGTCTGTGCACATTGATACATTGATAAAGTTTCTCTGCATTGAAAGTTGGCTGAATGAATGTTCTCATAATGCAGTAGGGCTGTATAAAACAGACAGATGCGTAATGATCATCACATTTCTGCATATTTTCCATGTAACATACTGCAAATTTGTGATGAATTAGATTTGACTAATGTATATACCTGGAACACTTGCGAATGCCTTAATTCACCCAGACACCCAGAAAACGATAATGATTGATCATTATGCTCATGGCACACAGTGTCTGGTTGGAGGCTTGTTTGCATATTTCAGACTTCAGAGACGTTATTGTTGTAAGGACTAAGATCACGAGAATAATTAGCAATCAATAACGATTGCCTTCCTCTAATGCAGTTAGTCAGAATCAGAAACAGAAAACCTCTCACTGTGAGAACGACAAAAACGGGCCGATCGTTAAGTCCCAGGCAGTGAATGAGCGGCGCAGGCTTTTTATGTGTGGAAGAGTAGCATCAGAAAGTGCTACTACATGGTTTTCAGTCATTTAAGTCATTGAAGTTTATGTGTAAAGCAAAGCCATTAACGGCGCCAGTGTGTTGTGTGTGTGGTAAAGCAGCGCTCCAAGTGTGTTTTATGTCTCTGTAACTAGAAACATAGCAGGACTCCCTTTCTCTCTTTCTGAAGTCTATAACAGCGCCACATAGGAAGTAGGAGGGCATTGAAGTATACCACAATGACCCACTAATGTTCAAGGAAACGACCTTTTAAAGCCCATTATGAACAAGATAGAGTACTCCCTGTGGCATACACTCCTTGAGCTCGGTCCTCCTCTCCACCTAGCTACACTAGCTTTTTTCCCATACTGGGCGGAGGGGCACGTCTCCCTGCCAAATATCAGAGACCTGCTCGCCTTTCATGTGAGCTAACCACCTCGCTTCTAATGTGACTGCAGTCTGGCCAGCCATCTGCTGCCTGGCACCACGCCACAGCCCCTGGGCCCTGCACCAATCCGCAGGACACAGTGCCCCTTTTCTTCAACCACCCCCCCACACACACATACACACACCCCACACACTCTCTCCTCTAATGGTACACACATGGCTCTCTGTGAGCACTGGGGCCAAATAAGGTGCGCCCAGAACGTATACTGCCGGGATAGGCCCGAGATTTAATGTAGATCGTATGTCTGTAGGTGCGTTAGCCCTGATAGTATTGTTTGCACAGTGGCTGGACTCACGGGGAAGGGTGTGGGCAGAGATTCAGGTTGCTGCCGCCAGAATCAAGGTCGATTGCTGTCCCCCTGCCATCAGCTTAAAGTGACTGTCTGGCCAAACATAACATTTGCACAATTTTCCCCTCCCACCCCCCCACATCTAATTGATCACCCAAGACATTTAGTTTGCTTCTGTAGTTTTGTGATGGAGCTGTGTAATTGTGTGCTTCACTACTTCAAAAATGAACAAACGCACATTGTATTGCATGGATTATGTCCACTTTTAAGATTTTTTTCTTCCTTCTTTTCCTTTTCATACTTTTACTTGTATGTATTTACTTTACTGTAAGTTACAATGTATATAAAATAAGTTAGTAGTAGTAATAGTAGTAGTAGTAGTAGTAGTGTACTGTGTGAAACACATATGCAGGTCTATTTGATGTTACTTGATCTGTTTCATATTACTTGAAATGTATGATGGTTTAGACATGCAGTTTGCATGACAGTAACTGCTGGCTGTTTTCGTTACTTCCATTTGCCTCGTTGCGAAAATGCAAAACTAAGGAAGCAAACTTCAGCCACTAAACCTACCTCTGCAGATTTGGAATAATGGGGACTGTGGGATCTCTCAAACCAAACCATCTCTCAAATTTCCCACTAGTAGGACTAATAAAGGGTTATGTTATCTCTATAACCACTTAAATCCTAAGTAATTTGGTAAAGACTTACTCAGTAAATACCATAAATTATTCAGTAAGTTCTCTGAAACTGGTTTGTGTATACGGAGGTGTAGAGTCTAAGGGGTTAACCGAGTTCCCTCCTTGCTGCAGGCTCAGACAGGGGGCTCGCCCCACTCTTCACCGAGCCACAGTGCCAGCTGCACCATGCCCATGCCCATCCGCTCCACCTCTGCCGGCTCCACACCGACACACACGCCACAGGACTGCCTGGCTGGGGTCGGGGACGACGTGCTGGATGCCTTCTCTCAGGGTGAGAGAGCTTTGATGCACACACACACACACACACACATACACATACACACACACACACACAAACACATACACACAAACACACACACACAAACACATACACACACGCTCAATTTGACATCGCTATACATGAGAATGTAGCGCGAATAAGAGCCATGATTACTTTTGTTTTGACAGTTGCACTAGTGTCATGGGCTTCATTCAAACAAATGTGTTTTCCAGGTGTACCTAGAAATCTCCGAAATGACCTTTTGGTGGCTGCAGACTCAATCACGAATACCATGTCATCGCTGGTAAAAGAACTTCACTCAGGTACTGAAGTGTTTTGTGATGCTGACTTCATATGTGACAGTCAGATGTGTGATTCAGATGTGACAGCCAGTTGCATATAAAGAAAACTGTGGTGGATCAACAAAAATCATGCCAAAAGAAGCAAACGAAAAGAAAGCATGTTAATGTAACATATATTATTCATGTGCAACCAACTGAGAATGTGAAAACTGAAAACAGTGTACCTGACATCAACCTAAAGACAGCTTGAGGGACTTCTGCTCACTTGTGTGGGCCCGCTTCTAATTCAGTTTAACTCTGGACATTGGAATGAATGCTCCTTAAATTTCCATTAATAATGTTATATAAAATGCACTGTATAGTATTACAGATTTGCCCTTATTTAGCATGATGGTGTTAATGCACGGTAAATACACTGAACTGAAAACTGAAGAATGAATGCACTGTATTTACTCGATTGTGTATCAGTCCAGTTATTGCCAGGAATGGTTTGATGAAAAATGTGATCTGCAGAATTTTCCACCACCAGTTTTCCACTTGTCGATCAACCGAGATATATTTGCTGTCTAGATGTTTAGATCCGGAGCTGCGAAGCTAACAGGACTTACAAACACTAGAACTCAAGTGTCAGCTAAATCTTTTCTGGAAATCCACCACCAAAACTTCATCCAGTTGTGGAGGCCCAGCATTTTAACATGCGATACTGAACAACACTTCACTGTCTAGCTGAACACTGAGGACAGCACGCTCTGTTTTAGACAACAGGGTCTGTTTTCACAGACCTCGGGAGTTTTTGTTGCAACGACCATCATAAATAAAGAGGAAACTGATAGAAGATAAGTCTTTGCCAGCCAGTATGTTCAACATTCCAAGGAATTAGTCAAACAGGGGTTATCTGAAACAGCAGTGAATTTTTGTTCCTTTATAGATCACAGTAAATCACGCTATGTCCTGAACCACATCTACAAGTCTGTGCCACCTTAATAAAAGTAATGGCTGCGGTTTGAGCATTTTAGGAGAAGTTTTGGCGAGTGTATTCACAGAAACCTTTTGGTTGACTATTGGCTTCAAGTGTTTGTTTGCTGCATTTGCGGTATGAGAAAAAAAATAAAATTGCACTTTTTTAAAATGAAACTATACCTGAACAGTACAGTTGTGTTGATGATATATGTTTCATTCCTGTGTAAAAGCTGAAATTTGAACGATGTAAATTCAGTGCATTCTTTAATGTGTTTAAGCATCTATGATCATGAGACTGGACTTAGAATTAACACAAAAAAAAAAAAATCTGAAATTTACAGTTGATGACGGTCTGGAGGATGAGGAGGTGAACATGCGGAACGGAAGGGACAAAGGTGAGTCATCCTCCTCCTCCTCCTCCTCTCTTTGGCACATTTTATTCCTGTGTCTTCAGTCGAACAACTTCCTCTGTGATTCATTTGATTTCAGTCGACTGCAAATGAGGATCTAGGGGAGGGAACACAGATCTAGCAAAAGCAAGGCACATTTAATCCTAATCTTTAGGAGTGAGTGACGTTATTGGAGGACGGAATTCAGCGTCCACGTCGCTCAGTTCCTTAACAGAGTTAGTGCGTCGTCAGGCATGAGCTGTGTTTTAGCTCTCCTTTCTGTCTGTTTTCTAGCTGAGTCTGAGTAAAAGAGTATGGAATTGTACATGTAAGTATAACCAATGAACAAAACCCCACTCAATAGTTGTGTTCCCGCACACACCACACAAAACTTCGCCTCACGTCTGTCTGTGTCTGGAATGTTTCCTATGCAAGGAGCAATCATGACCCCTAACCTTAGCCTGTGTTTTGTCCAGTGTCGGCGCAGAGGCATTATGGGAACAGGCACTCCACCCCCTCATTCTAGACGTCTGGATGTGACTGGCGAGAACCAGCAGCCGCCCCTTTCCTGGCATTAGCACGTAGAGTAATGCATGCTCTTCCCAACCGGGTTTCACTATGTGAAACGAACATTTTCATCACATTTTGCAGAGAGCAAGCTGTATCTACTAAGGAGAATATAAATATATAAATATATATAGCGCTATATGTCTTACCTGTATAAACCTGTTGTAATTATGTAACAATCTCATTCATGACTGCAGAGGAATGGCTTGTCTGTGCTTCGTCACACCAAACATTATGGGTTAGCGGTCTCGAAATGAACGAAACCGCACTGTGCATTTTCAGTGTTAGCAATGGAAACGTCTGACTGATCTCAGCTGCATCTCCCATAGGTGTCCTCCTCCTCTTCCTCCTCCTCCTCCTCCTCCTCCTCCTCCTACTCCTCCAGATGATGATTTTGTATAAGAAGTGATAATTCTTGTGTTGTTTGAGTTGTTTTCTTTGCATGAATTTACAAATCAGAGGAGTGTTTGTCTTTAACCTTGCATGTGGCATTTATTTTGACTGAGCTGAGGGAGTCCTCATCCGGTCACGTTCTTCGGAACTGCTGCTACTACACTCAACCCATGATAACGCACCAGATCAGGGCTTTCCCACGAAGCCTGTAGGTGTTTGCCAGGGATCTCTATGCTGATGCTAAGTTTTGCCAGTTGCTGTTTCGTGGTCTGATTTCGCTGTAATTTTGTACGCCCCTTCGACAGCCTTCCAGGTCATATCGCAGTCAAGCTGCGTGGAGACCCAAACGGTGGTCCACGACAAGGATACACAGACCGTCTATGAGAACATAAAAGGGAATTTTGTCCATGTCTGCGAGACAAGTTCGGACACGTTACTTTCGACAGGAGGTGTCTTTCTGTACAGGTTACAGGAGGCCTTTTTTTAAGTTAACAGTAGTGCTCTAAACAAGTGAAACTGGTGCTCAGGGACTATGGAGAGAGGTGGAATGCAGTAGCAAAGCGTGTGAACAAATGGGTGGAATTGACTTAAACCCAACTAGGGTCACAGGGCAAAGATTAGCACAGGCCATAAAAAAAAAAAACTTCATGGAGGAAGCTGATTGGTTGGAACCTGATTGTGAACTGAGCTGTTGCAGGAGGCTGCTGTTGGTCTGCATAGAGAAAAGACAGACCATGGAATGGGGAAAAATATTTTGTGGGATAGTTTTAAAATTCGGTTGATCTATCAGATGCTAACATTTTACATTCTAGAGCTTCACAGTCATGAACCAGAAAATGATATTGTACTTGACTCAAGGGTTCATATATATATATATATATATATATATATAAACATACATATATATATATATACATACACACACACAACTGTGTGTTCTTTTTATCATACATTTAGTTGTAAATCAAGAGCAACATTATTTAGCATTAAGAAGAAGAATCTATTCATTTATGTCTGATAATGAATGTTAAGATTAGAGCGATCCTTTGAAGGACATGTCTTGGTGATTTTAGGTGTAGAATAATCATATTTACGAGACCACTTTTGTGGGAGATTATAGGTGGGCAATAGGCAATGATCCATTTATATCTTGCTTCTACACAAAAGCAAGTAGTTCTACATGAAGTTTGTCGAACGACTGTCATGAACATTAAGTTCTCATTGGATGTTACACATGATGTGTTTGCGTAAAATCAAACGTCTCCTTGGTAACAGTGGGTATGTTTATTTATGTCATGTTTTCTTTGTTTATATTTTTGGACATTTGATGATAACGCTTGACGTACGGTTTACAGGAAAGAATCGAAACTGGCGTTTTAGTTAGGAACTCTGCTTTGTCACTGTTTGATGAATAGCGTGGACGTGCATAAGCGACAGAATCTTGAAACAACCAGGTATAGTGTATCTGCATCAAATAATTTGTTTACTTTCTTCATTAGTCTACCAGTATAAAGGACGAGTCCAACTGAATCATGCTCGAAAGGTTGATACAGATGACCATGTTCTAACATTTGCTACAAATATGAATGCAATCTTATGATGTAGGTGTGCCTAGATGTACTGTATAAAGTGCTCTATAAATTAAAAAAAAAAAAAAAAATTCTGCACATGTGCAAGTCAGCGCTTAGATAGCAGTTTTAGTATGTGACTTTGTAGGAATGCAATTATTTATCTGTATTCATTGGAAATCTTCTTGTTCTGCCTTTAAATTTGTGCCAAACTGTTTGCCAACCTTTTAATGTGTCCTCATGTCTCTGCTCTGTGTGTTTGTGTTTAACCACAGCCTATTGATTATGAATTTGCTGAAGTAGTCCACTGAGAGGGTTACCGATAACTGAGTGCTTTAAAAGGTTGACACGCTGCACATGGACGAGGTTCGCTAAATTAACCCTGAGGTCAAAGATTTACTGCCGCTGTACTACATTTAGTCACAGCTTCGAAAAGTGGACCCGTGATGTTGCCCGAGCTGGACGAACCGATACTTTACACCACGCTGTCGTGTTTCTTTCGATGTCCCTTTGGAACTCTGTCATTTGTTTTTGCCACACTTGAAATGCTTGTTAATTCGTTTTGACATTTTAGGGCTTTGCTGCTGTATTAATTGTTGATTGCGATGTTTGGCATATTTTCAAAACCATGATTTGTGTCCCCCCCCCGATGTATGTCTTTTTTGTAAATGATTAAAGGTGAAATATATTAAAAGAGCAAGGCGTGAGTGTGTCTGTTCGCCAGAATAAAGTCATGGCTAAAAAAAAAAAAAAAGCTCTTTTTGATGTCTCAGCATCAAGTAGGCAATATGGCAAAAACACTATAATCAGTACTTAAGTCAAGTATATTTATATACCACATTATCACACTCAAGGGTCATTCAATGTGCTTTACAGGAACAGAATAAAAATAAAGTAGAATAACATTACATAATAAACAGAGGAACCAAAAGAATTAATAGAAAATCAATGAAAGAAGACGTTTAAAAGAAGGCAGTAGGGAATAGTAAGGATTTAGCAGGCTACAGTTGGTCTGTATCGATGGGTATCTGATATTGATGGGTGGTTTGATACAGCAGTGAACAGCTTGATGACCATATTGAGTTTTGGCTCTTTATAAAAAATGTTCATGATCCACAATGTCGCCATCATTTTTTCTGACATCTGGTAAGAACAGAAAACAGCTAGTAGAGCAATGTTTAAAATGCTGTCATTCACTGGTTTTATTTAGTGTCGCACACACTGCACTGCACTACACTCAGATCAACAGATCTCTCTCTCTGATAATACATGCAGTTGGTCAGAGGTTCTCAAGTTCTCACACTATCTCGATTTTGAACATTGTGAAATATAACCACTGGACGTAGGGGTGGTGGGGTGCATAAACATGTTGTCAACAGCGATCATAAAATCCAAACAACCCCCGTATTCCGGTTACACCAACCCCTGTTGACAACATGTTTACATCTCCACACCCCCAACCATGCCCCACCTTGATCAACACACATTTTACTTCTCCATCCACAGATCAACAAAATATTTCAGGACGGTCTGTGTGGAAATGGTTCCTATGGCTATATACATCCTTTATGTATGTCAATATATTACCCAGCTCTAAGTCTCAGGCCAAGTCTGCTATCTTCTAATGCATTTCCCTTTATAATTGACTGCATGCCTGGGTCATGGTGCCAATTATGTAGTGGTGAACTGAGAGAGAGAATGAGATGAAGAGACATGGAAATAAAAAAATAGGAAGGGGGGAGAGAAAGAGAGATGGAGACAAAGACAGGGAAGCAGAGGATGAGAGAGAGAGAAAGGAGAAAGGAGAACAGAAGGACGTATACAGAGAGAGCGAGGGAGCTGGTGGATTCTTCTTCCACGCGTCTAAGTCTGTCTCAGTCAGTCTGCTGTGTCACACACTGCTGTCTGTGCAGTCGCTTCCAGACCACTGAACCACATCAGCCCACCAGCTTCACCTGCTAGAGAGCTCTCTCTCTCTCTCTCTCTCTCTCTCTCTCTCTATCTCTATCTATCTATCTGTCTATCTATCTATCTATCTATCCATCTATCTATCATCTCTCTCTCTCTCTCTATCTATCTATCTATCTGTCTGTCTGTCTATCTATCTATCTATCTATCTATCTATCCATCTATCTATCCATCTCTCTCTCTCTATCTCTCTCTGTCTCTCTCTCTCTCTCTCTCTATATATATATATATATATATATATATATTCATCTATCTCTCTCTCTCCCTATCTCTCTATTTATCTATCTATATATATATCTATCTATCTGTCTATCTATCTATCTATCTATCTATCTATCTATCTATCTATCTATCTATCTATCTATCTATCCATCTATCCATCTATCTATCTATCTATCTATCTATCTATCTGTGTATCTATCTATCTATCTATCTGTGTATCTATCTATCTATCTGTGTATCTATCTATCTATCTGTGTATCTATCTATCTATCTATCTATTTATCTATCTGTGTATCTATGTGTCTATCTATGTATCTATCTATGTATCTATGTATCTATCTATCTATCTATCTATCTATCTATCTATCCATCTATCTATCTATCCATCTATCCATCTATCCATCTATCCATATATCCATCTATCTATCTATCTATCTATCCATCCATCCATCCATCCTTCTTACTTTCTTTCATTCATTCTTTCTTTCTTTCTTTCTTTCTTTCTTTCTTTCTTTCTTTCTTTCTGTCTGTCTGTCTATCTGTCTATAATCTATGAATCAGTTTCCGATCAGAGAAGAGCATCTGTGATGTTGTCTGTCACTTTACTGATGAGTCACAGTATGTCTGTCCTGACTCGGCCCGGTCTGGTCTCAGCTCTCTTTCCTGACTCTGTTTCTCTCGGGCTCCTCATGACCTCCACATCAGGCCGGTTTCTGAGCCTTGGGCATTGTTTGTTTGCCTCTCGTGCAGAGACTCACAGCTTATTTGTTTGTTTGTTCTAGCTGTGTTTGCCTAGCGCACATGTACCAGTTTGACCGCAGCTGCCCTTTGGTCCTGTTTACTTTGGCCTCAACTGGTCTGTGAGCAGAAACCTGGAGCTTAAATCTCATCCCTTTGTCTGTGTTTGGATCTTCATAACAATGTATTACTTATTAATAGGTTCTATCTGTAAGTTCTTCTACTTATTCCAAGTTCATTTCATGTTCATAATAAAACCATGAACCAAAGTTACTCATTTCACCTGCCTCATAAGTCATGAGTTTGAACCTGATATTCAAACCAACTTTTGCTTCATCAGAAGTCTGATTACCCTCAGAACTCAGAGTGTATCAGTAAACTCTGATTTCAGTAAATATAAACGGTGTAAAACAGTCTAGAACTGACGTTTACCCTCAGAACTCAGAGTGTATCAGTAAACTCTGATTTCAGTAAATATAACCGGTGTAAAACAGTCTAGA